>JAKTPI010000086.1:0-57218 GCA_030557545.1 Ogataea salicorniae | reverse complement strand
ACTATTTGCTCAAGAATCACCAAAAACTAGTTATTTGCACCCAAGTTACAGATCAATTTTTGCCAACTCATTCACTCTCACAGTTGCTTCTCTCTGACTCAGTTTCCAGTCCATTTGTATACTACCCCACTGCTTCTATTCTATATATGTTCCAACATAATATACTATTCAAAGTCAAACTAACACTATAGAAGGACTTATTACTAAACTATAAAGTGGAACTTAGACACAATCCAATAAGTAAATAGATCAAATAATTGAATAAATTAAACTGACTAAATAAAAACAAACTAACTAATTAAATCAAACTAAGCACTAATTATAAACATATGACTGGGGTCTGGTTTTAGGTCTTTTTGACTTTCGGAGGTCAAGTGCAGGTGGATCATCCTCAATATCTTCAAATTCTTCGTAATCATCCATAGCCAAATCAATTATCTCGATATATATCTTCACCAGGTAAACTTCTAGCTATATCTAAAGGAACAAAATTATCAGTTTCAGATTTAACTTTAAAAGCAACAGCTGCTTCCTCTTCTTCATCCGCGTCCACTGTTAATACAGTCTCATCAGCGATTGAAGTCGCAAAAGATTGTTTTCAGAATCATCGTCAGTAGTATCTTCAACGCTGATGGCGTGTGGGGTGTGGGGGGTTTAGGTCACCTCTTCTTCTTGAACCATCAGTGATTGGTATCCCCTTGGCCTGGAACATTTGTCTCAACATCTCCAACAAACGTGAATTCACCAGCACCACAGGGTTTGAGTTCCTGGTTGCCTTGCTTCGGAAGTAGATCAAGACACCCGTGGGTAAATAAAACGCTAGGTGGAATTTGTGTTAGGATTAGGTAATCGGGATATGCGGGATATAGATTAGGTAATCACATCGTCCGAGACATACTGGACACGTCACACCGTAATCCGGTTGGTTGGTTCACCACTCTTACACATTCTGGTATATAACCACTTTATAGCTTTCTCTTGTATATGTTTATATAATAGTTCTCCCTATTGGGAGATCAGTGGAAATATATTCTATTGTTAACCCTATCTAAATATAGCCAGATCCTGACGTAATTTACTCTCCTGTTTTAAGCCGGATGTGGAAAGGTGCTGCGGTGAATTTATTTCTTCTTGTTTAATAATCCCGGGGATTTTAAGGGTCCTAAGGGTCCAATTGATTGATCGGCTAAATAATCATTACCGATGAACTCATAAGTACAATTTTTTGTGTGCAAACAGAACCCTTAACCGTTACCGTACCTGTTTAGATCTCACTCTGCTTTTGAATTGTAATCCAACAATCCTCATTGTATTTTTCATCAGCATTGCCACATTAATGTTTTTGGAGGTGATTATAAAGTGTACTTGTATCATGGCGGCGATCGGTACTATAAGCATAAGCAATCGCAGCAAGTGTTTGATCTCCTGTACGAGAATATTTATCACCGTTGATGCCGCGTCGTCGTCGTCGTCGTCGCTCTGTTCAGAGCCTAATTGCATTAACACCTCATTTTGTATCTTTTTGTAACTTGTCGGATCTAATATATTTCTGATAATTAGATTATATTTACACGACCATTTAAGTTACATGAAGTTAACTACTCAATTACCCTACTTCCTTTATAGTATGAAATACTATGATCGGCAAGTACTAATTTTGTTGAGTAATTTCAATTACTATGGTACGATATGAGTAATGATTGTTCTATCCAATCGGATTTATGAATAAGTACTTTCCGTGATTATAAATCATGTGAAAATGATATTTTCGGTGTAAAATTCATTACAATTTACCCAACACATTCTGAAAAACAGGTGTATAAATGTGGGTCAAATTCTATAGTTATTTTTTTATCTTAACCTTATATTTTTGTAGAGTTCTAAAAGAACAGAAGATTATATATCTATCTCATATAAAAAAAACTATAAATAACACTATACTTCTTATTAAAAATTGATTAAGAAAAAACCGATTATGTCATCTTCATCTTCACAAGAATCTTATGACGCTCCAGTCACCAACTCATCCCGTTATAACTTTTCACAAATACTCAGATCTTTAGATGCATTCAATATGGTATCATGAATTTCTGATGTTATCTTACCGTATTGAGATTTCAGGTTATTCTTTGTTGTTGTTGGTCCTAGTTTACTTACAAGTGGAGTTGTTACCTATAATGCTGGGATTATAAGAATAGTGACATTTGCTTGGCACTGTTTAATGAGTGAGCATCTTTATTCATATTCTGTTGCTGCTGGTGCTGTAACACAATTGATGTCAAAGGAATGCATGTTTATCATCCTCTCCTAATGATCTTTTTTACAGGTGTAGTTCTTGCAAGTTTCCAAGTGAATAGCTGCAGAAATTGATTGATTAAAATATGACTGTTGTTGTGAATGGCTACTATCATTTACATTATTTCATTATACTGAGTGGTAACTCTGTTACTGCTTTGCTGTTGTGTAGAGAAACGGGGTATCATTTTTCGATGCGATAGAATGGATTATATAACATTCGGATCTGTAAATAGCTTGCAAAGGTTTTAATAATTGCTCTGTGTAATGTTAAGCTGACAAGGAATTTAGTTTATGAAGCCCTGCAAGTGTAGGCTATTATTAGATAGCCAAATTGACTGTTATTATCTATGTATATCTATCAGCATGCTTTTTTGTTGCAATTGTATTTAGTGTGAAGACGAACAATATGATCTGTTTCAAAGGCATCGATCGACCCAAACCGACCACTTGTATAACCAAATCTTCCAAAAGTACCAGCCTCAAAAGTTAGCAAGTATATCATATTTTGTTGTGGCGAAGCTTTCTTCAGAATACTGTTGTGCAGATTTCAAAATCCAGTGGGACATTTGGATTTTTAGGACACCTCAAACTTTTCAAGTATGCTTTTTATTGGAGTTAGAAACACGGCGCACTACAAAGATGGCTTACTAACTCGGTTCCGGCTGACTCTATGAATAAAAGCAACACTTATGATTGGTTACTGTACATACAGATAAATACCTTCAGGAATAAAAGCTATTTTTTAATTACAATCCTTTCCATAAATTGCTCAACTCCAATTATCTAAGATAGTCTGGAAATACTCAACTTAGAAAGACATACAATATGGCGCTCAACAGAGATCAATTGATACCGTTTGACCACACTTACATAGTATATGACCCATCTCAACCCATCAGTCTAGTAATATCAATAAGTTCCCTTACCCCGATAATAATATTTATATTTATCTTTTCGTGGTTTTTGATAACAAGAGAACTGGAGTCATTGTTACTTCTTGTAGGACAGGCCTTCAATGATGCGTTAAGTTCAGCAATAAAGAAACAAGTCAAGTATCAACGGCCTGTAAATGGTCAGGTTCATAAAATGAATGGTTCATTGTCATACGGGATGCCATCATCACACTGCCAGTTTATGTCTTTTTTCGTATGTTATATTACACTAAAACTACTGTTTCAGTGGCCGGTTAGAGTATCCAAACTTGTAAAAATAGTTACAGTAATTTTCTTGGTTTTTAGTCAAGTGATCGTTTTCCATTCGAGGGTTTACTTGGAATATCATACTTTTAGTCAGGCATTTATTGGAACTTTAATAGGTTACTTTGCAAGTTGTTGTTATTTTATTCTTGTAACCTTAACTAAGACATATGGCTTTCATAAAGCATTGCTGTCTACAACACTTTTCCAGCACCTTTACGTCAAAGACTTATTCAATTCCCAAGAATACTTAACTTTGAAAGACGAAAGACTGAAATGGGAATCAAATTGAAGTTGATTGGATAGACATTTTGTAAAAGAATGGATTACATTACTATAATAAAAATATAAAAATACATAACTGTGTAAGAAATATAGATAGAAAATAATAAAAGTATAAAATAAAAATGAAATAAACACCAGAACTATGTTGGTGGTAAATTTGCTAATCACATAATAAATAAATAAAATAAAATAAAATATGAGAACTATCAGTGAATATATATCAACAGAAAAAAATGAAATTAGTTCTTAACAGGAATTCTGATAGCTTTGTTCATGTATGCATTGTAGGTAATCTTAATAATTTCTGATTGTGGGAAACTGATGGTCGGTATATCACCACAAGAAGATGCCATCAAGTAACCGTAGAACACTCTAATAATAGTTTCATCGGCAATGATCACTATATCGTTTGACATTCTCTCAATCTCCATAATTAATGGTTCTAACTTTAAAGCCAAATCATGGTAACTTTCTGCTCTAGGATATCTATGATGGTATGGGTCCAGCTGGTGGTTACGGTAATCAACATGAAACTTCTCTTTCAATTCCTCTTCGGTTAACCCTTCAGCATCACCAGGATTTAGCTGAGTTAATTCGGGTCTGTGTTTAACCTTCAGCCCCTTTTCTTTGAATATTTGAGCTAATTGGGTTGTTCTCAATCTGGTTGAAGTCCAAACAACAAGATCTTTTGGTAGTGCGTCTTTCCCCAGACTTTTAAAGTGATCTATTAAAGTTTCTGATAAATTGGTTGAATAAGCCTTTCCAATGTCATCTATAGGTGGATCACTCTTGAACTTGATCTTGTTGTTAGAACATCTTGCAAAATAAATGGAGCCAGATTTGATCTTACTGTTCATCAAATATGAAATAATCTTGGTAGTTAAAAAGTCATGTTTGGATTTATTGATGAACAAAGTTTCACCAAAGTTGATAAACTTAATATAAGTCAAGCTTTCTTCGTTCATTTCTTCATATGAGTCTTTAACAACTAAAATTCTTTTCTTGTAATCAGCAATGGCTTCTTCTTCATCCCAATTCAAATAATCTGGAGATTTGGCGGCATCGGCAATGTTTCTTTCTAACAAAGCTTCATTATCAACCAAACTTTCAATGAAAACAACTTTAATTCCTTTATTAGTCAATGTTTCGGCAAGTGAGAGTCGATGTGAGCTTAGACCATTGACAGCATCGTAGATTGCAATTTGACCTTGATCATTTTGGAAAAAATCATCCATGTCATTGATCACTAAGTTAGTCAACTCTTCTCTGGTCTTAACTGCTTCTTCATTTTCTGTATTTTCATCAAAGAAATCATGAGGAACAGTTTTTGCTTGCTCTCTTCTGTAATCACCCATATGGAATAAGTTAGCTCTAACACCAAGCCATCTTAAATAACGACACAAACTGATGGAAAGATTAGTCTTACCTCTTGCTGGTTGTCCAACCAGAACCAAACAAATAGAACCAGCGTGATATAATTTACCAGAATCGGTGGAGTATAATTGGGCAGGTGAAACATGAAATTTAGAGATTCTTTTATGAATCTCATCAACATCCTCATGAACATGAGCAAGCTGAGGTTCTGTTCTATTTAAAAATGGTGAGGTTGGAACCACCAACAACTCTTGGGATGAGTTGAGGTCATCACTTGATTCAAGAAAATTTGACGCTGGAATCCATCTGTTTTGTTTTCTAGCCGAGTAGTTTCCTGGTATTTTAGGTTCTTCAATTTCTGCAATATCATTCGTTGACATGATTGTGTATTGGTTGTATGTATTATGAGTGTTGTTTTTGAAATAATCGGTAATTGTTGGGAATGGATGCAAATCTGGGTTGTAACAAAAAAACTGGCGGATTTAAGAAGCTATAATAGTAGTTTGGATAAATGGTTGTGTTTATTGATGGTGTAATTGTATATACATCTGTATGTATGATTTGTTACAGGTATTTAAAAAATGTTTAGTCCACCAATCTTGCTCTTCTTGTTCTTCTTTATGAAGATTCCTTAGTCGCCTGCCTTGTCACTCTCAGTTTTCTCTCCACAAATTTCGTTTGAGCGGAAAGCAACAAAGGAAAGCGAAAAGTGCGTGCAGAGCCTATTTGTATTGCTAGATGAACTATAAGAGCGATAAATATATTTACGTACGCATCTTATAACCGAATCTTGGTTTCCATCCCTTTCCCATGGAACAACAACTCCATCTTGAAATCACCCAACTGAACTCCAAGCATAGCATTTGAATCAACCACCAAATTACCATTGATTGCCTTTCTTAAAATATCAGCTCCTAAACCACCAGTGGCATAGGTCACCGGTATTCTTGGTGTCTTGTAAATACCCGGAGGTATCACAATAGTCTGCTGCTTACTCACATACGCCAATGTAGTATCCTCGTATGAAGCTTTACCATCTATAATTTCAACTATCACATCCTGGTTCACAATAGGATTGTAAACAGTCAACTCTATTTCAGATGACATTATATGCATTGTTGAGTCAATTAAAAATATTGATCTGGTGGTAGGGGGTGGCTTGTCTTTAGATTCTTCTGTACTACCATCATTTTCGTCTTCATTGTCATTGGTGAACTGCGGTATCTTAATATCAATCTCTAGATTTGACAATACATTCGATAACGATTCAGAGCCGCTAACACCATTCTGTGATCCTTTTATATTGATAAGTGGTGAATTTCCAGAAACATAACTTCCAAACAGTTGCTCTAATTTACTCTTTTCAGATTCAGATTGAACATCTAAAGTCAGGATAGTTGATAAATTCGTATATTCTCCAGCATCTAAAATAAAATCACCAACTTCCACTCCACCCACACTAGATCCATTGAATCCAATGTCAACTTTAACAGATTCCAACATGTTATCAACACTAATTCCAAATGGATTCAACAACGCAACATCAGCTTCTAGTTGTAAAGAATGTGGTTTTGAATCAATGAATCTAATCGAATTTAATTTCAAGTCGAAGTTATCAATCTTTTTACCCAACGGCTTAGAATTCAATGTATAATTCAGCGATTTTTTAATTGAATTTAACGTCGTATTCAAAAATGGAGACTCAACAACAGCATCAATGTTACCAACCATTTCAAAAGTGGAACTGTTCCCATGTATAAGCTGCATCATAATCAAACTGAGCATTTCTTCATTATCAATATCCAAAATTGAATTTTCCACATCTATCTTGTATAGCAGTGTATCACATTCCAACTCAGAAACTTGCCACTCTCTCATTTCAATGGAACAACATTCCAAACCCTCGTAGTATAAAGAAATATCACCTTTAACTGATTTAATGTCAACGTTTCGTAACTTCTTCACCTCTTTAGGTAAACCAACACCTATCTGTAATGTTGAGGAAACTAATGGCACTTCGTTAACTATTTCAATACCAACAGATTCCACTTTTATACTTTTAATTGGTTTAGTGATGGGTGAGAGAATCACTTTCGATGGTTTCAATATTAATTTAACATCAAGCTGTTGTATAAAGTTGGCAAACCAGTTCATAGATTCATCCCCTGCTTGTTCATTACCAGAAACAAACGTAAGCAATGGTACATCATTCATAAAATCAAAAAGTAATTGATTTATTGGTGAGCAACGTTGAAATGAACATTTTTTTGCTAATCTATTTGATATTTTAGGGATGTTAAACTCTATGGGTACTCTGGTCTCAATTAGTGGTTTTATTATTACATTACCGGTAGTCACCATAGCCACTCCGACTTGTTCTTTTGGGTTACAACCTGGTATTCTGACATCCAACTTCATAGGCTTGATATTTATATCTAAAAAGTCAAATGGGGATATAATTATAGTTACATTGCCGTAATATTCTGAGCCATCTATGGAACTTTGAATAGTTAAATCTGTTATAGCCAAACCATCATCTACTTGTTTTATAAGATCTGTTAAATTTAAATTTATTGATTGTGAGTAATTAATCGGAGACTTACTAAGTGCAAACAATCTTGTCGAAAATGAACAATCAAATTTTGACTTCAAATCAACGTGAATAGTTTCATCTTCATACCTTGATAGATCGTTAATTAACTTTGCAACGTTTCTAGACACTGGTTGTATGTAATTGTTAACCTCCACCATATTAATTGCATTTTGAGATAGATTAATGGTGAATTTCTCCTCTTCCAATTCCAAATTGAAAATGTGTGTATAAGCATTGTTTTGTAGAGATATAAAAATTGGTATTATTCCGATGGGTATTGCTGTGATTGAACTCATCCAACTTAATGAAATCAACAAGTATCTATGATAATAATTTGTTAACTTATTGTAATCAAACTCAACATTTGAAACTAAATGGAAATGCACACCCAAATCTGTAATGTTATTCACTGATAAATTTTCAATACTCACGTTCATCGATGCTACATATAACAAATCTGCATATTTTATCAAGTATAATATGTTTAGTGCTAGTAGTAAGACAACAAACAGAATCACTATTATAGATAAAGGGCACCTGGAAATGAGGTTAAGGGTATATTTTGATATTTTTTTCAAACTTTTATCATTGTTTTCAGAGCTTTCCTCATCGGTTGAATATAAATCCTCCGGAACTGATTGATATGTATGATGAGAAGTGGTGTCACTTAGTAAAGGTTGTTGTTCATCTTCTGTAATTATATCTTTTGAGGCTGGCATATTGATACCACCTACCGACTTAGTGCTATTAGTTTCATTTAGTGTCAGCATTGCGATGGATCAGTGAAAATAGAACTACCAACACCTGCAGTTGTTTCAATGTGTATACTAATAAGTATTCAATGTCTCTGGTTGATTTGATCTTTAAAGTATCCTAATACTGTAAACTCCTCCATCCATCCTTTATCTCTTTCCTTATCTAGGGGACTCTCTACCTAATATATTAAGCGCTCGCCCTCTTTAAAGTTTTAAACTTTAAATATTTGCAGAGAAGAATAAAACACAACCGAGTGCATAACGCCGAATTCTTGGAACTTACAAAAGACATTTATTTATATTATATATTTATTTAAAAAAAGAAAATGCATTGGTTATTTATTTATTTGAATATATATCTATAACTTGGATTCAATCAAGCCTTCATCCAAGTATTCGTCTAAAATTTTAGCAGTTGGAGCTCTTGTCAATGGAACTTCACATTTCCATTCACCAATCTGTTCAATAACAACGTCAGTTTTACCAGAATCAATAGTACTGTAATCTTTACCCATTTCAGATTTGATGTATTTGACAAGTTCTAAAGTATATTTGAAATCAACAAAATTCTTCTTGAATCTATCATCGTTAATAATGGATAGGACAAACTCATCAGTAACGTTAACAACAGCACCTTCTTCCGAATCTTCAATTTTGGACTCAACTAAAGCCTCTAATTCAGTGGAGTCAACTTCCAAATTATCGAATTCAGGGTAGTCATACATAAAGTTGGATAAAGAATGAGTTAGAATGGTTTTTTGTGCTTGAGTGGGAACAATTTGACTTTGTAAATGAACAGTTAAATTACCATGAGATGATGAATCAAGAACTCTAGAGTGGTAGTATTCCTTCACTTCATCTAACTTGAGACTTTTCAACACTTCAACATCAGCCTCACGTCTGTCAAAGTCATAGTATCCAGTGGCAATTCTATTCCAAAATCTTGATCTTTCTTCTTTCAAGTTTTTAACCTGTTGTAATTTCTTGGAAACGACGGATCCAACCTGTTTATCAAATTCTTCTTGAGTCATATTTGAAATAAAGTAACCCATCTTAGTCAGGAATTTGTCAATTCTGCCTAGCAAGTAAGAGGTTGATCTTTCACTTTGAACTAATAATCTTAAACCGAAAGTAGTTCTAGTTTCTCTTAAACCTGAAAAAACAACGTAACCTAATTGTTCTTGAGTTCTTAATCTATTGAAGAATGGTTCATGTAAAATTTGTGCAATCAATTCAGTCAACACTCTGTTCTTTTGGTCAACAATTTCACCTAATTGCATGAACACTTCAATACAAGAGTTAACATTATTTGGATCATCGTTAGGTCTAGGGAAATGATAGCATTTCCCGTTTGGCAAGTTTAATGATCTACCTCTAGTGAATTGAGATTGAGTTAACGAAATTGATTTGCTTAATTTGGACTCAATTAATTCGTTCAATCTAATAGCTTGATTCTTAGGATAGTTGCCAACAAACAAAGTTTCAACAAAACAGGTTGTAAATAAATTAGAAACGTAATTTTGCAAACCTTTGAAAGTAACAGCATCATAACAAGCAATTTGATCGTCTGTTAACCAAGAACCTTCGTTGATTAAGGAGGAAATTAATGGTCCAACTTGATTGTATGGAACAGAATAACCGAAATTCTTCAGATTTTTCAACATTTTTTCTCTGATAACATTGAATCTTTCCTCTCTTTTGTTATCCCAAAGTGTTTCATCCGTAGAGAATCTAACCATAGTATCAACTAATCTCTCCAACAAGTTATCTATTTTGTGAGAGAACCCAGTCACATCTAAGCTTAAACCTTCTCTGGCAATATTGAAAGTATGTGATAAACCGGCAATGGATGCCAAGTAAGAAACGCTGTTTAATTCATCATCCAATAATTCAACATATAAAGCCAACAAAACAGAGTGCAATGGGGTGGATGTTGAGCCTGGTAGGTTAAACTTCAAAGTAATTGCTGATCTTGGACCACCAATCTTGGTGTTGACTTTAAACCAAGTTTTGGACTCCTTGTCACTCTTCACTAACTTTGGATAAATTACTTTGGTTGATTCATCCTTTGGTTTTTCAACTAAACTAAAATCAGTTGGGATAAAGTTGTTCTTTTCAGGTAAATGGTAAACAGAATCCAATTTAGAGTTATTGTTATTGTAGATGGTGTTTAAGTTGTACATGTACTCAACGTCAAATTCAGTTAATGTATATTCAGTTCCATACCACTTTTCAGTTAAAATGTTTGATTCATTTTGAAATGGCTCTTTGGCCACCAAAGTAGCTTTGAAATTTGAAGGATTGATATAACTCAAAAATTTGGAGATAAGAGTTGGATCAAACTGTCTGACAATTGTAGTACTCAGTAACAGTTCAGGTGGAATTTGTGAAGTTGTTGGTTTTGTAGCTGGTGTTTCTAATGGTTCAAAATCAGTGATGTAATATTCCAAATTATGTAAAGAACCAGCCAGCTTGGATGCAGTACCACTTGCACCTGCCTTTTGTCTAAACTTAAAAGTTGAAATGGATTGATCTTGTAATTCTTTGAAAATCCAATCTTTAGGACCTTCTAATGACAACATGTTGACATATTTGAAAGTTTCAGAAATAATCTCGTTGTAGTGTTCTAAACCATCGGATGTTAATTCAACTTGAATGATAAAATCAGAGAACCCACTGGAAATGTTAGAGCTTCCACAACTCAAATCATTTGCCCAACCTTTATTTTTGAAATTGAATAACAAAGAACCTTCAGATTCGTGACCAATCAGATGTGATAAATAACTAGTTGGTGCATATTCCCAGTAGGGAGCATTATCAGGAATAGGGAATGATAATTGTAGTGATCTTGATTCCATGATTGGTTTAACCTTAACTAATGTTCCAATGTAATTATCTGAAGCAAATGGTGATTCGTAATAGAATGGTGCATCTAATGATTTGTTTGTCACTTCTGAAAATTTACTAACTGCCCAGTTTGTTAAAGTATCTAATGATTCATTTGAAATAATGACTAAAGACATTAAATTGGATGAATAATACTCCTCATGGAATTTCAATAGTTCTTCTCTAACGTCCAGACCTTGTCTTAATGGTTCATCACCTAATGTAACTTTATTACCAGTTGAAAATCCATTGTAAGGATGTTTTGGATTGGTCAATGATTTTGATAATTGATATAGTCTCCAGTGATCATTCTGTAAATTTTTCTTGTTTTCAGAATCGACAGCTTTAATTTCTCGATCTTTACAACTTGGGTCAAACAATGGAGAAATGAAAAATTGAGAAAATCTATCTAAAGCCCCTTCCATTGCTTCGTTGGTGACTTCAAAGTAATAGTTTGTATGTTGAGCAGAGGTGAAAGCATTACTGAAACCTGAATTTTTAGATAAATAAGAACTGTATTCATTTTCGGATGGATATTTTTTGGTACCCATGAATAGTAAATGTTCACAGAAATGGGCTAAACCTGGTAAAGACTTTGGATCATGGAATGCTCCAACATTGACATCTAAAGCTGCTGCTGATTTATCAGTAGTTGGATCAGTAATTAACAAAGCGGTTAAATCATTGGAAAGTTTGATTAATCTGTAATCACGGTCATCAATCTCTGGCTTATCAAGCTTATCGGAGATAATCTTAAAAGATGGTGTAGTTGCAGTTGACATTAATGAACAGTAGACTTTTTTCAATGGATGATGGACTATATTAAAATAACTTGTGTTAGTATAGGTATATGAAATGGAAAGGTGTTTTCAGTCCCAACACAGGGATGGGGTCCAAGCTCGGGGACGGAGACGGGGACGGAAAAAAGATTAGAATTATACATACATTGACTGGTCGGGTACAGTTTCGTGAGCCTGAAAGAGTGTCTAGTGAACAAAGAGATCCTTGGTGATATGTTCATAAATAACGATCGTAATTCACAATGAAACCGATTGATTAGTTTGAATTGGGAGTTTAAGATGAATTCAAGTAGAACAAGTAATAGGCAACGATAACTGATGTATCACCCCTACAACTCTCAACAACCTGAACAAATCTCCGGGATTTTTTTGTTTTCCTGAAGAGATACATATATTAGATTAAAAAAGAAAAATACGCGGGGGGGGGGAGGGGAAGGGAACTAAGGTTTGCCACCGACGCGTCTATTTAAATGTTATATTACGTCGGTTTTGTTCCGGAAAACAAGAGCCGCGTGCAAAACAAGCAAAATATGGGGAAGTTGGCATCATAGAATATTGATTTACAAGCTATTTACAAACAGGTTGGTAACCTATGAATCATTTGGTAGAATTGATCAAAAATGAAATGGAAAAATGATGTTCATAGACCAATATGTATGCATTTTCAATTATATATACTTTGATTTGATGGAAAAAAAACACAGAGAATCACAATTAGTTTTGACGAAACGAAAATATAACAGCAAGTGAGAAAGAAAAAAAAATATGATGACAACCAATTCAGCTAATAATAATGCAAGAAAACCATTAGAAGTCATGAAAACTGTATCAAACAGTATCATCATCAAATATCCATTTTGAGTGCAATGGATTAGCAGGAGCTCTACTAACGTACTGAGAATCACCCTCCGGTCTTTTATTTTCCGTATTCCCATTGATCATACTTTGAATGGATAATCCAACACTATGAACAGTATTAGCTGGTGTCCAACCATCATATAATATATTCAAACAAATATGACCGTTTGAGTAAATGTGAGGGTGTATTGGAATCCTATATTTGGTGTTTGTGAATGGATCGTGATCGATAAATTGAACTTGAGGTGCTTTGAATGGGTATTCGGAATCTATTATAAATCGTAACCTATAAGTATCTGTTCCTGGATATATTTCATTACCATTGATTTTCAAATCCAGGTAAAGAAGTTCCAAATTGTCTGTTGGTTGAATTAGTTGGATTGTTGGAGAAGAATGAAATTTTTGAAGTTCTTTTAATATTCTTGTTGAGGATTTTGGGGGCATTGTGATGTGGGATTTAAGGTAATTTTTTCTTAGTAAATCAATTAGTGATCTTTTGTTCTGTTTTGTATTGTTTTACTTTTTTTTTTTTGTTGTTGTCAGGATCAGAATACGATAAAACTATGTAAAAAGGATAATTTTTGGAAATCGGACCACAATTTGTAAACGGAGTCTTCTTAGAGGGAATTGGGTTGAAGAAGGTATTTTATAAAAGATAGGAATTGAAGGGAGTGTTTATGTTTATTGAGAACTTGTGAATTGTAAAAGGATAAAAACAAACTAATTATGAACAGGTAAGGGGTAATTTTTTAAAAAATTACGTACAGATGGATCACCTCACTCTAGATCAACAGTAATACAGGGTCAAGGTGATCTAATCCAACGGAGCGGTTATAACGACTGTAACGATCCCGTCTTGGGCGCTAAAAATCGAAAAAGAAAAAAAAAAAAAAAAGAGAGCCGAAAGAAATCGTTTTTTTTCTGCATCGATCGACGCTGGCTGTTAGATTTCCGAAAGATTTTTTCTTTGTCCCAATCCGGTAATTACGTTGTATATCAGATAATCAACAAGTGGTAAAAAGCTTTGTTGGGTTGGTGGAGGAGTAGTACGAGGGTGTAATCATTCTTTGTTGCTTACATCTAAACTAACTTATCGATGCAATTCAAATCATTTTGGGAAAAATTTAAAATAATCGTTTGATAGTATCTAGTGATCGGTAATAGATAGAAGTCACGAAGTATTACTCATATTGTCAGGTTAGTTTCCCTTAGGTTATATCCGCACCTTCTTGATATCCAACATCAAAGAGAGGATGAATTCATTTCCAGCAAAGTATCAAAAGATTTCGATTTTGTTTTTTTGTAGTTTTTCTTATCTAGAAATAATGCCAGTAGTATCTCATCTTGTATCCCTTGGTAAAAAAGAAAAAATTACTTTCATTCATTAGCTTACGGTTAAATCAGAAAATGTATTTGGATCAACTGAGATATTCATTCATTCGGTAATGTCCTCAAAAATCCAAAAGAGTTGATTGAGTTCCTTTTGTAGGTCTTGCGTTTTTATTTGAAGAAACTGGCAAGTAGTTTATATGGTTTTCTAGTTGTAATTAGCAACTAGGGGAAAAAGTTGGAGAGTTTTCAATGATAAAAATAGTTTCTGACAAGGATAAATTATGTAAATACAAGTATCAATTTTGAATTAGTTCATCAAGTGATCCATATATTCACAAATGCTCGTATATGACCGCACTCATTATTGCAAATTGAAGATGAGTGGATCTTTTAATGCTCACAAGACTAATAAATATTGTGACCGATACGATAATAATGAAAAATAATTAATCAGTTCAACAAAACCAAAAAAAGATTAAAACAAAAGACAATTGGCAGACGTTTCCATTAGAATTGATTTTGTTTTTGCCGCTTTTTTTTTGCTTGAAGTCTACAAGTTTATTTATTGGTGAAAATAACATTAACCTAGGTTGAAAATCGAGGTTGGGTATGGAAATAACGAAAGTGTGGTATCTTTATATGTGTGATTTACTTGTGATTTTGTAGATAAATTGAGTGAATTTGTCAATTTAGCAAGCAAGGTAAGATAAATTAAATAAGTAGATTATTGGAACTGGGATTGGGATTTTACGAATTAGTACTGTCCTTATTGACGGAGAAAGTGGCATATTCTGTCCATTAAAGGAAAAGAGGACTGACTAGAGTAAGAGGATTTGGATTGTTTTGAGATAATATTTCTTTGTTGTATGTGAATGTGTCATAATAGTATAATATTAAAGATGGATGCTTGCCACAAGGGTTTATAAAGTTTCGAATATTAAAATGATATGATAAATAAGCCAAAACATAATGATTGAAATGATTGAATCTAGATGGAACAATAATTGCTATTAATAGCATATATGATTGTTTTTGAGTTAAACACGTACTTTTTTTTAAAATGTTCCAAAAACGGAAGTTGAAATGGAAATCTGCTATTGTTTCATTTTCGAACATTGGAAAAAAAACAAAATACAACCAAAACAAACGAGAAAGAGAAAGAAAAACTCTCTCCTTATAATCAATCAATCATTCCCCTCTGGCCTGTCTGTCTGCCACCTGACACTGCCACTCATACACACACATGTTTATTCAAAACATCTCTCTTTCTCTTTGTTTCTCTACTCTATTCTATTCTTTCTTCTTGCTTGTTCTCTTACTTTTTTTTTATCCTTTCTATATATAGATCTCTAAATATCCTTGTTAAGTTCACTTTCGTTAATTTTCATCAATTATTCATTCACTTTATTTTCCATTAAATAATTAAAGATACCCCAAAAAGATATATAAAAAAATGAGATCCGTTGCTTTCACTTTATCATTAATCATCTCTTCATTTGTTGCTCCAACTTTAGCTACTCCACCAGCTTGTTTATTAGCTTGTGCTGCTGAGGTTATTCAAGCTTCTTCTGAATGTAACGCTTTAAACGAAATCTCATGTGTTTGTGAAAACGATTCCTCTGCTATGCAAAATTGTTTAGAACAAAGATGTCCAAACGACTTATCCGAAACCGCATACTCTTACTTCGAAGACATCTGTGACTCTGTCGGTGTTGCTGCTGCATCCTCTTCATCTGTTGCTGAGTCATCTTCATCCGTTGTTGAGTCAACCACTGCATCATCTTCATCTGCTGTTGAATCAACCTTTGCATCATCTTCATCTGTTGCTCAATCAACTACTACTTCATCTTCATCTGCTGTTGAATCAACCTTTGCATCATCTTCATCCGTTGTCGAATCAACTACTACTTCATCTTCTTCTTCTTCATCTGTTGCTGAAACCACCACTTCATCATCCGTTGTTTCATCTGTTGAATTAACCTCCGCTTCCTCAACCAGGGCTGCCTCCTCTTCAACTGCAAGCAGTTCATCAATCCCAACTGTCTCTTCTGCCACCGGTGGTGCTGCTGCTTTAGCCGGTAACGCTGCTGGTGTTGTTGGTGCCGTTGCTGTTTTGTTCGGTTTAATCTAAATTATTTAATTAAAAATTTCATTATTATTAGTTTCAATTTGATAAAAATCACTGCTTTGATTGGCTTTTTTTTTTATTAATATTGTCAGTTTCTAACAAAAAATATGTGGTTTAAATTTTTCTTTCTTTGTATGAAGCAGAAATTACTTTTTTCACTATAGTTGTCGACGTTTCTTTTACATTGTGATGTGGATCGTATTGCTCTGTCTTGTTTCTGTTTTGTTTTTTATATATGCATTGCTAGTTTGCATGATATCTCCTTGTTTGAAACCCTAAGTTACTCAAGATGATTATTGGTTTTTTACTAGTGTATTATTTATATAAAAGTTACTTTCGGTTTTGTGCATTCAATTCAGTTCAATTCAATATTTCATTGGTTGAAATGTTAAATGAATTGAATTGCTGCTCAATTTATTCTATTTAATTTTTCTTGATCCTTTTTCCTCCTTTATACCTTTAAAAAATTACTCCCAATTCAACCCCATTCGGTTGGGGGTCGGTTGAGGTCTGTAGTTATTATAATAGCTTTTTCCCTGTGTAAATGCTTGTCCAACTCGTCAAGGTATATTTATCTAATATCGGATCCTTGTTTTTTAGAATCCTTTTTGCCCCATCAATTAATCCGGTCATTAACCTACATTTCTCTCCCCATATTATATCCAATCAATCAAATCAACAACAGCATTCAACCAAGTATCAAAAAACCCAACCTTCCCTTCCGCATTGGGAATTATGACCGCGTCGATTTTGAGTCGACCAGCCACCTCAGTTACCCACCGCCACACCACACACCTACAAAAACTATGCGGCGCAGTTGTTTACTTTTTCCTTTGTTTTGGCGCCAATGTTTTGAAAGAAGCTACAAATTTCGTGTTTGTTTTGTATTTACCTTTTCTAATCTCAGGATGATTTACAACTTCAAATTCGTTCACACAAAAGTTCCTGTCCTAAGAGATTAAACCGATCAAATATCCGCTAATAGCTGCTCATAAACCCCAACTTATACACATTTGAATCAAAAATACAAAAAAAACATGCTAGACACTTTGCCACTTGATCATTACAGGGCTAACTTTCAAGCAATGATGGATGAGCAACCATTACCATACGGGAACATGAAGGGCAAGATATTGAACAAATTACAATATCAACGAGAATTCAAAGATTTTGACCCAATATTAAGAGAGCATATCCCAATGAAGTATAGTAAATTTTTCAAAACACCTAATCCAAAAACAACTGGTATGAAATCAAACAATAACTACCAATCAATTTATTTGAACGATGATGAGGAAGATGAAGATGAAGACGACTATACTTGTGGTTCTATTGAATATGGTAGATCTTTAAACAACACATACAATTTATCACCTGTTAAGAAAGAACGGAAAACTCCAATTGCCATGAAGGATTCTGAGAAAATTGTTAATGATTTGTTTGAATCTGATAGATCCAATTACTTAAGAAAGCCAACAACTTCTAAAGTTTCTTTCAACGCAGAAACAGTTGAAGATGATGATTATGAAGATGAGACTAGTGAGTCTGGATTTGAACAAACACATAAGATTATATCAACATCTGTTTCAGATAGTCGACAAGCACAGAAATTGAATCAGTTGGTGACTAAAATCAGCTCCGATTTCCAATCATTGAAAAAACAAAATAATAAATTGGAGAAGGAGAATCAGAGATTGAAGGAGAAGTATGAAGTTGTTGAGAATAAATCAAATGAATTGGAACAAGAGAATATAGCTGTGAAAAATGTTATTGAAAGATTCAAGGTCAAGTTAACAAAATACTATGATGAAAATACCGTTTTGAGAGCTGAAATTGTCAAACTGCAGAAAAGTCCAAGTGACAAGGAACTTGAGATAGACTCAACACAGCCAAAAGAGGCTCCACTTACAACAATTGAAGGTTACGATGCCTCTATTAAAGAAATTGAAAATTCCATCGATGAATTAGTAAATCAGAAAAATGCATTACTTAAAGCCAAAGAGTTGAGAGAGTTGGAAATTACCAAAGCAAAGTTAGTTAAAGAGCAACAGATGAAAGATGTTGAACCAAATAATGAACTTGCTAAAAATTCAGTTACCGTTAACGTGAACATCTCTGACTTGATCTTGAGAAAATATCTTGAATCACTAGAAATAAAACCTAAATCTCCTGAGTCTGTCGAACCTGAAGAATCCCACAAAACTGCATCATCTCCAGTAGACTCTGGTTCTTGTCCAATTTGTATATCACGTCCTTATGAATACCAAAAACAACAACAGAAACATGTTCCAACGCCAACTTCATCAGCTTGTTCAAACTCTGAAACCCTATCAAAGAGTCAATCATTACATAGATTATTTTATTCGGATATAAATGATTCAGATATCATGGAATATTTAAAGAGATCCAAAGATCCGAAGGTTCATGTAAATCCAAAAGATTGGACTTGGCTTGAATAAGTCATTTATTCTTGATTATTGGTTTGTTTACGTTTTGTTTTTGGAATTTTTTTACGGCGCTTATATATTTCTTCTATGTTACTATTTATTTTAATATATTAAAATTAGAATATACGTACTTTATGACAAAAACTAACGTTCATATAGTATTACAAGATGCATGCATATATATATATATTAAAAAGTGATTTTCACCAAATGTTCTGAAAAAGAACAAAAAAAAGTATCCAACTCAATCGGAACTTTTCTTGTTGATTTCCACTATGCAATCTCTTTTAACGTTTCTTACCACCTTTCTTCTTACTCTTCTTTGACTTCTTATTCCCGCTTTCAGTACTACCTTCACCGGCACCACCAACAGTAGCTGCTGCTGCTGTTGATTCACCAGTTTCAACTTCAGTTGGAGCAGTATTCGAATCGACAGGACCAGCAGATTCCATAATTTCATCTTCTTTGAATTCAACGTTTGTCATAATGGCGGATAAACCATCTAACTGCACAATTTCCTTAACTTCCTTTTCACCATTTACCTCATTTATCGCTGTTGTTGTTGCTGAAGTGGCACCACTTGATTTTCTTTTTGTTATGGAACAACCTTTAGGACCTAAAGAATTCAATAATCTTGAAAATTCTTTAACTTTATAAGTTTTGAAGTTCAATGAAATACCTGATCTATCGTTATAAGTTTTGAATTTAATGATGTTCCTTTTCAATGGGTTTTTTATATCTGTTTTCAAAAGTGTCTTTTTCGATGGTTTGGAATGTGTGTATGTGATTGAGATCGTTGTTTGATCAGGATCAGATTTCAAAAGTGATAAAGATTTTTGTATGTATTGGTCAACTTGTTTGATTTGTGTCATTTTTTTTTTCTTTCTTACTTGAGTTGGTTATTATAACTTATAGTATTGCTTCTTTTATAGTTATTTTCACCCTGAACATGAATAAATAAACTCGAACCTTTTTAATCACCCGTTAAAGAGATCTGTTTGTTTTCCATAACATCGGAAGTGTCGAAAATAATTTTGGAGGTTCGCAAATTGGACAAATTTGTTTTTGTGAACTCTTTGGAAAAATGACAGAATTACAACAATTACAATTATTGTACACAAAAGCTATATACAAGTTACATGGGGGGTGATGATAAACAGGGTGCTGATTGTGGTGTTATTGAAAAAAACAGTAAAAATTATTAAATGGGGGTATCAATGACCATTAGAAACATAAAAAATTAGAGAATAAATGGTGGTTATCTCACAGGAGGGAGGGGGAGATGAATGGAACCAAAATAAAGGGATTACTTAAAATGTAGTCTTATTCTTCTTACTTTTCTTCTTGTTATTCGTCTTCTTACCTTTCTTCTTGTTAGACATCTTAACAGGTCTGTTGTTATTAGTAGAACTAGATCCAATCATAACGGATGAAGATCCGACGGTAACAGTATTAGCATCTTGGATACCAGCAACGGTGTTTTGAGACTCGGTTCTTTTGATGTTGTTGGCTTCAACGGCATTTTCCAAGTTTCTGAAAATCGGGGTTGCTGATCTAGATCTAACATGGTTCACTCTACCTTCGTATTGTAATGAATCTAATGTAAGATCTTTTGACAATGAATTTGAACTTAATATAGTTTCTGGTTGAAGGTTATCGTTATCATGGTTACTTGGTGATGTGTTTGCAGTTTCTACGCTTGGGGACGTTTTTTCTTTGTCGGTGTTATGATATGAAGGTGGATCGGATTCAGGAGTTTTGTTTCTTGGTGTGTTGCTGTCTGTAGTATCAGTGTTAGCGTCATCTTCATCTTCATCATCTTCATCTTCATCATCACTGCCGATTGGACCGCCGTGACTTTGGCTACCCATTCTAATTGATTTTTCAACTAGGCTTTTAGGTCCAAAAAATGTATCTTCATCCGAAGGGTAATGAGGTGGTAAAAGCTCGCCTTGATCTAATAGCACATCATTTTTGATAACTTTAGGTGAATAAAATGGTGGGGCCCCAATCAACCCTTCGTTTTGATTCTCGCAAAAACCCAATTTCTTAACGTTTGCTTCAATAAACACAAATCCTAATTGTCCTAGATTAACAGAAACTTTACATGGTGCACCATTTGAACCTATTGTTGGGTACAACTCAATTTTCAAATTTCTAACAATCTCCAAAATCTTCTTACCATTGTGAGTCACGTATAATGAACCGTTGGTTGATTTATAACCAAAGCCAATAACATCGCCTTCAATGATTTGAGGCATAATGACGGGTAAATCATCATCATTTATAAAAGGTTTGTTATTTAGCCTTAAACATCCATCAGATTGAACAGCAATTGAATATGGATGTAACCCAGGCATTTGGAAATTTGGATATGGTTTTGAAGATAAACCAATTGATAAATTGGTTTTTAAATGATCAAAATCAAAAACCTTAACTTCGAAATAAACTGCATCATTTTTACGGTTTTTCAAAGGTAATGGGAGATTTAACATTGCTGATGAGGATAACTCTGAAACAAAGTTGATTTCAGTTAAATCTTCAATATAGTATGGTGCTGTGGTGGAACTAAATTGAGCTTCTCTGTAGTTGGCTTTAACGTTTTTCACTCTTTTGTCCTTCTTTTGTGTTGTTGGTAATAAAGATGTTCTTTCATCAATCACTTCTTCAGGTTGACTTTGATTTGCCTCTTGTTGAATCTTTTGAGCTTCTTCATCTTCAATGTTTTGAATCAACTCTAATAACTGATCTTGATAGTTTTCAAAGTAAAAACAACTGATACCTCTGTCTCTAATTAATAAAAAAGTTGTATCTATTTCATCAGAAGAATTATTAAAATCTAAAGCAGGTGGATTATATTGATAAAACTTCTTGGCCAAATCGAACCTTAATCTTTCAACTTTATTCAGCTTATTGTACAATTCATCATTCTTGTAATTATTGGAATCATATTTCAAATTATCAGGTATTGAGTAATTACCATTTTCATTTGTTTCAAAGAGAGCATCTCTAAAAAACATAAAATAGATCAAAGAGACAAAAGATATGATTATCAAAATTGTAAGCAGTGAGGAAAACAAAACTAGATAAGTTAGTTGAGGCTGATCTAGATTCGACACGTTTAAACCCATCATTGTTTAAAGTTTATCAGTGTAGCAAAACAAAAAGCAAGGTGTTGGTGATATTTGTGTGATGACCAAAAACAGCTCAAAATAGTACTATATGTAGCAGTAGGTTAATTGAAAGATCAAGAACATATATTTAATACGTTCTTGATGATCAAACGAAATGTTGTTGTCGATCCTCTCAAAAAAAAAAAAAAAAAAAAAAAAATTCAGGAAATAAATTTTAATTTCGGCAGAAAAATTTCCTGGGTTCATACAAACAAACAAACAGATATTTATCATTAAAATATATGGAAAGAGCATCAACTCTTTCTTTTGATTCTGACATTCATTATACGTATTTTTAGGTGTTACATATCGTTTTAGAGATTTGTAAAAGTGTTTATCTTAAGCTATCGTTGGGCTAACAGATAGTAAATTCTTATCAGCCAACCATGGGATTAAAATACAAGTTTTTTGCAAATTATGAAGAGCGGCCAATTCCCCCTTTAGTCTAAATAAACAAAACTTCTTATATTCACTTCCAGAAACTTTACAGAAGTATAGATTGCAGGAGTGTAGATGACGATGAAAACTTGTATCAATGAATACTGTTCCCTTGAAAATTCGAGCAATAAATGGATCCGATTAGCAGTTTTCAAAGCAATCAGTTATCAAAGCTTTTGTTTAATTCACTTAAAACGTCAATACCACCTGAAAATCGATTGTTTTTTCTACCTTGTCTACCACCATTATTACTATTGCTGTTTTCATTAGAGTGGTGGTTTGAGTTGTTGATTGGCATGGCGTTTATTGTAGCTGACGATGGTTTGTAACAACATTTAACACCTAACTGACTTTCTAGCTGTCTGAATTTATCAGATAAAGAGGATTGAAGCTTTGTGTTATTGAAACCGTTTATTGGGGTGTAGTTTTGGTAATTCATGTGTGAAGAATTGTTCAAACCAGAATTACTATTGCTGTTGTTATATTGGTTGGAGTTTTTTCTAGAGATACCAGATGATGAAGGTTGTTGCGAGAGATTTATGTTCTGCTGGTTGATGTTGTTATATGATTGTTGTTGGGGTTTAGAAGGTAATTTTGATTGTTGGTTGGTGTTAAAAAATTGGGTCTCTTGGTTGTTCGTTGGTTTTAGCGCAGCAGCCCAAGGAGTTTTCTGGGATTTTGAAGTCATATTTTGAATAAAACTGGTTTTAGTGGTTAACTATAAATAAATTAAATCTTGATAAGGTGGCTTAAACTGCTGTGATAGTGTATGATATGGGTTTTTAAAACAGACCATTCTTCCATGTATCTGAATGATACCAAGTAGTTGTTATAGTTTGACAATCAAAAAAAACGGCCACAAGAGTTTCCATCATGCGCCACGTACAAATAACGCGGCTGGTGTGATAACTATACAAAAAAAAAGAAGATCTCTTTGATAGTATTAAAATCACCTCATTACGATTCTTTATTATCTTTATTATTATCTGGTTGTATCCTTTCTTTGGTCGTTCACAAGTACTCCCAATATATCTATACAACCAAATCTACCTATTACACAATCAATGACTTTAGAAAAGCTTCCTGAATACAAGTTTTCAATCGATGATAACCACAATAGTGACCCATCTCCTTTTTTATTAAACGGCCAAGACGACTATGTTTACCAAAATCAAGAAGCAAGTGCCGTTCCTGGTATAGCTTTAACAGTCAGTGAAAATGAATACGATTCTTCAATTGATCCCTCAAATATGGACCAATATAATCCTAAGATATATAAAGTGGCACCTGTTTATTATAGATTACCAGAAACACCTCCTACTTCTTCTATCAAGGATAATAACAATAACAATAGCGGATTCGATAGCAAGGCAACTCCATCAACTTCTCCACCTTCATACATTGACATTGAAATGCAACCACTTTCAGAAACTGAACAAGATTTGCTAAATGATGCTGGTAACAGTGGTTTCAGAAGAAGATGTTCAAGAAAGAAAAAGGGTGAGGGTAAGAACGCTAGTACTACTCGTGCTTTAAGTTTCTATTTTTCGACTGCTTTTACGGGTTTACTTATTTACGTTATTTTCTTGTCAATTCTAAATAGACCAATAGCAAGAGGAAAGCATAATCATACCTCTGAAATTGAAAGAAAAATCCTTAATGTTCATCAAATGGAAAATAGTGAAAACTTGAAAGTTGACTTTGAAGGAAATATGCTAACTACTTCTGAACTAAGGGATGTTTCTAAGAAGTGCAACAGTTCTAAGTGGTTAATTGTTGAAATTCCAAATCAAGTTGAAGAAACTGAAAACTGAAACTACTGGTTTTGAATCTGATTTTTTATTGCTTTGTTTGATTGTCTTTCATGGTTTTGTTTTACCCTTATATACTTCTTTAATATTTAAATCAACTTGATTTATTTGTGCGTTTATGGTCTGTTTTGGTACTTTTTGTCTATCTGGTTGTTTTAATTTTTAGATTTTCCTATCTTTGTATCTAATTATCTTTATCTCTACTTATTTTTATCTCGTTATCTCTGTAATTCCAGATCCCAAAATCAGGGGTGACAGGAGTAAATTAATTTATTGTCCCGCGTAAAATCCAGAGAAAAACTCATAATTCTCTATCTTTCTCTCTCTCTGTGTTTTCCGCCCTCAATTATTATTATGCATTTATTAATCTACATTTTTTTATCTTCTATAACGTTGTTTTGTTGCTCTTTCTTTACGTACCAACCACAAAAATGTGTATGAAATCTCCAAAGCATATATACATCCCACAATTCTTTCAAATGTCCTGTGATACAACAGCTACGAACAACGAACAACCTCCTCAATATGTTGCCTCTGAAGACCAAGACAGTGGCAACGCCTTCATGAACGAAAAGGAACTGTATGAATTGCAAACACCAACCAGCCCACCATCATATACTGATATCGAAAAACAACAATTACCAGAAAAAGATGAAGAATCAACCAGACCAGTTAGAAAAGCTTCTTTAATCATATTAATTGTTCGATACATCGTTGTGTTATTATTCGGATCCTTAGCATTGCATAGTCTATGTAACGAAATCAAAAATATGAGAGAAGAAAGTCAAATGATTTATGATGAAGCTAACAATAACAATAGGGAAAATATTCATGTGAGCATGATGGGTAAACAGAACCACAGAGGTGGTATGAAAGGTTGTCACAAAACGGGTGGCAAGCATGCCTTACAGATTAGTGAAGGGGATAATCAGTTTGATCAAGAAGTCGAATCGTTGTTTGCATATAAGCCAAGATATAACAAGGCTACAATTGTTCTATCTATCCATGAAAATATGCATCAACAAGAGCAACACAGAGAGCACAGAAAACAACAAGACCAAGAAAGTGTTTCTGAAGATGAACGTGCTGTGTTCTTGCTTATGGGTTAGTTTTTTTATTACTTTTAAAAAATTATTGGTGATATCCTAAACCTTTTCAATTGATAAAGTTTATTTCTTCTTTTACTTTTGTGTTTATGTTTTTTCTATGAATCCGGTGTTTTGTATTGGCGGTTGCATTAACGGTTTGTTTTTTTTGTTTATCCTTTTTCTTATATATATATATATATATATATAGATACATATACATATGTGTACTTTTAAAAATTAAATTTACATTTATTTTCGTACAGTATTTACTCAATTTCATGCAAAATATTCAAGTATAAGTATTTATAAAATCCAACAAAAACACAAAAACGTAAAGTCAAGCTCAACATAAAATTATAATTCAAAGCGAAACTGGTCAACAGCTCTTTTTTTTATTAAATTTAACTTATAATTTTGAAGATAATCCCAAGAACTTGGCATGGTGAGCAGCATGGTCCTTAGTGAAAGAACTAATAAAGAAATAAGAATGATCGTAACCATCAACCAATCTAGAATCAACCAATCCTTTCAAAATGGAACCATCAGCAGCTTCTAAGAACTTTTCTGGTTGTAATTGCCCATCTCTGTAATAGAATGGATCAGCTTTACCAGTATGTATTAAAATTGGAACTTTTGGACCTTCATAGGTTTTAATTAATTCAGTTGGATCATAAGCTGCCCATTTAGTTTTATCTGAACCTAAGTAGCCAGTGAAACATTTTTCACCCCATGCACAGGTAGATGGGTTTGAAATTGGGGAGAATGCAGAAACTGATTTGAACATACCTGGATTCTTGAAGTAGAACATTAGAGCACCATAACCACCCATTGAGTGGCCAGTAATTGAAATGTTAGAGAAATCTAATTGTGTGTAATCAGTCTTCAAAGATGGTAATAGATCTTCTAAAATGTATGAGTACATGTTGTAATTCTCCTTCCATTTGTCAGTGGTGGCATTAACATAGAAACCAGCACCACTACCAAAATCATAAGATTCATCTTCACCTTCAATGTTGGCTCCCCTTGGAGAAGTATCTGGGAAAACCATAGCAAAACCGTATTCGTTACAGTATGGTTGCCAGAATGCCTTTTCGGAGGCATTGTTTGGGGTACAGGTTAAACCAGAAAGGTATAACAAGACTGGCAATTTGGCAGTTGGGTTGTCGTAGTATTGTTGTGGTAAATATAGGTTGACATCCATCTTGGTCTTGGTGATTGGTGATGAATGTGATAACTTAACCAATTTACCACCAAAATTTTGGATTTCAGATTCTTTAGTGAAAGTTGAGGACATTTTGATTTTGCTTAACCTTGTTAATAATGGTTTGAATTTTAATCGAGCAACTGAGTTAATTAATTGAATCAATATACTGTAAATAAATAATCAATTGGTGATGAACGCAAAAGAATAAAGAAATTTTATCTAAAAAGAACTTTGGTTTGGTGGCAATTGCAATGGAAAACGTTGTACGGTTTTATTAACTTAACCAAAAGAGATAGGCTATCGATCCATTCGAGACATACTTGGAAGGTTTTTCCCGATTGGGAAATTGCTGAGTGAAAGGATTATTTCAGTATTACTCTATTACAACGCTCATGGTGTCGCAAAATGCCGTCAAATGGGGTGGAAAGGGGATTTCTGCTATTTTGTATCTCTAATCTGAAAGAAGATTGGATGATTCAAAAAACTCAATGGGCTTAGCTGTAATTCTTTTGTGATTTTATTGAAACAAGTTAGCAGCACACCCATACCCATGTTCAGTGTCATTTGCGCTAAGATAGAAAGGTTCACGCATTGGCCTCTACACTCCAAACTAATCAGTATACAGAGCTTAATATATCCAAGAAATATAAAATGCATTTGAATTCAGGTACTATTTAAAGCAAAAAACAAATAACAGAGTGTATAATTTTTAAAAATATATCATAGTTGTGGAGGACTTCAATGGAAACTTTGGAGAGATAAGAGTAGACGACTTATAGGCTTATATCCGTGATCTCTTTAAACAAGAAGAGTACATTAATCCATGTAAGAGAAAGTATACGATCCTATTAATGTGCAAGACGAAGCTCTAGATATATGGTGTTTTGACAATTGGAGTTGAGTTACCTATATTGATAGTTTCATCACAATCTAGTTTAATGCTCTATTTTAATTACAATGTACTAATTTGTAAAATCTCAAATTTTTTGAGTTTTCTTTTACAAACAATTGATGGAAGTTTAGGGAATAATGAACGAGTTGGAGAACTAGAAATGTTCTACTGACATCATTGGACAGATAAAATGCTTTTATACTTGTTGAAAACAAAAACTCAACCTTAATTTTTTTGTTAATTATATGTTTAATAATTTGTATATGTTCCAAACTAAATATAATCGGAAAATGATCCCTTACACAGATTTGTGTACGTAAGCGCCGCCATTCTGAGAAATTACTTGTGTAAAAACGTACCCAATGAACTGTGATAAAATGTAACTTAAATCACACCAGAAACTTTGTCCCTTTGACACTTGAACCCTAGATGATTTGAACAAATAATTTTGATAGTCAACCAAGTATATCACAGTTTGAATATAAAGCTTAACATGTTTGTTGCAAGATCATTAAGAGTGGCTGCTAATAAGTCCCCACTTCCAAAGACCATCCTAAGTCAAACCAGAACCAAACTGGTTAAGCCTACATTTAGATCCCTCTCCACCACCACAAGAACAACCAAACACAACCGTTCATCATTTTGCAAAACACTCGGGTTTTTTTCTTTTGGTACCGCTGTTGCTGCCATTACACTTGGTTTAACAACTCAACAAACCATAGAAAATGATTCATCAACACCAACTGACCCAGAATCATTAATATCCGTTGATTCATCAGTTGATTTATTTCCTAAATCAACCAAAGAACCATTGTTAGACACCGAATTCAAATTATTTGGTTACGGTGTTAGAGCCGTTACATTTTTGAAAATGAAAGTTTATGCATTAGGTTTATACATTGCAGAAGAAGACATTCCATTAGTTACCAGAATCCTAGATTCAAACTATTTACAAAGATTGTACGAATCTAGAACTCCAGGTGATAATCATAAACAACATTTAGAGAATGCTTTGAAAGACAAAGAAATTTCAATCATTTTAATCGACAATTTGTTGAATTCAGGTGTCAGATTCGCAGCTAGAATTGTTCCAGTGAGAAACACCGATTTCAACCACTTACGTGATGGTTTAATCAAATCTATTAAATCAAATCCTAAATACAGGGAATTAACTCGTGCAGAAGATGGATCTGATGAGAAGCTCGCTATTGGATTAGACCAATTACGTGCTGCTTTTGGACACAAGAAAATGTCAGCTTTTAAAAACTCTACAATGATGATGGAGTTAATCAAAGGTGGTAAAATGAAGATATCTTTCCAACAATTTAACAACAAAGGTGAATTCAAGGAACCATTTGTGATGGGTGTTGTTGATGAACCATTAGTGGGTAGATTGTTGTTCTTGAGTTATTTAAGTGGTGATAGACCTTTAAGTGAAGCTGCTAGAAGTAAAGCCATCGAAGGGTTTGTTGAGATTGCATGATGGGAATTGTAAGAAAGAAACTTGTGTATAGTGTCATTTTTGAATATAAAAAGTATTGCAAGGGCAAACTGAAAAAGGAATTTATTGGATTTGTATTAACATCAGTTTGATTGAAATGATAAAGATGATGTTGTCGGATAAGAAACGTAAATAAATGCATAAAAATAGGTTGACTAAGGGTCTTGATATCACTGGTGATACAAAGGTTTCGTAAATTTATGCATCTGTGAATTTGACATCCACCATTTGATACGTTTTTGCAAAGGATATAACAAACTCTTGAATTCCGTGTCATTTGAATGATCAACCTCGTGGGCATTAGTAAGAAATATCAGTGTCAGAATTGGATCTTAGTACAGTTGTATCCGGTTTTGCTTTTCACGAATCAAATTAAATTATACTTTCTTTGACATCATCGCCTATGCTTTTTTTTTTTTATAAATATCAGCTATAGGAATGTAGCAATTATCGTAACCTCTCTATATTGAAGCAAAAACAAGCACCCTTCAGTTTGAATCTTCGGCGGTCGGAAAATGAGCCACCCCGGAGTTTTTTTTTTGCATGGCGATGTGGGTGTGTGTGTGTGTGTGTGTGTGTGTGTTTGTGTTTGAGGGCGGCGCCCAGCCCGGCGGTTTTAGAACCCGGAAGGAATCCCTAAAGTAGCAATTTGGGGAGACAAACGGGTAGAAATGAGATGGCCGGTTAAAAGTGAATCACTTGTCAAACCTATTTTCCTCCCAGCCAGTCAACCAGGCAGATCAATATGATAGGGTGAGATGATATCATACTACAGGTAGGTATATAGACTATAAATACAAACACTTATCGTGTTGGTAATTCGTCCTGAATGGTTTATCTTTGGAATTTGTTTTTTTAAAAACACAAACAGGCTACGACAATATATGAATTTTATTCTTTCCTCTTTTTGAACACCTCTTTATTGATATAAATACTCAATTGATCTCCCTGAATTTAAAATAAAAGTTATTCACATTTATTATTTTTATTCAAATCTATTAACCCCTTTTAAACAACACTATAACCAGTCTTTATTTATTTATTCTATTTTATTTATTTATTAGTCATGTCTGAAGCTAACAACGCCATCAAAACTGATTTAGTCACCTTAACTAGATTCATTTTACAAGAACAACAAAAATACGCACCACAAGCAACAGGTGAATTAACTCTTTTGCTAAATGCCCTACAATACGCTTTCAAATTCATTGCCCACACCATTAGAAGAGCCGAATTGGTTAATTTAATTGGTTTAGCAGGTATTACCAACGCCACCGGTGACGATCAAAAGAAATTGGATGTCATTGGTGATGATATTTTCATTAATGCAATGAAAGCTTCAGGTAACGTTAGAGTGTTGGTCTCTGAAGAACAAGAAGATTTGATTACTTTTGAAAGCTCAGAAGGTAGTTATGCAGTTTGTTGTGATCCAATTGATGGTTCATCCAATTTAGATGCTGGTGTCTCTGTGGGGACTATTTTCGGTGTTTACCGTATCCAGCCAGGTTCATTTGGTTCCATTAAGGATGTTTTGAGATCTGGTACTGAAATGGTGGCTGCTGGTTATACCATGTACGGTGCATCTGCCCATTTGATGCTAACCACAGGTCATGGTGTCAACGGTTTCACTTTGGATACTCATTTAGGTGAATTTATTTTAACTAAACCATCTTTAAAGATTCCTGAAAAGAGAGCCATTTATTCTATTAATGAAGGTAATTCATTCTTTTGGGATAAATGGGCTCAAGATTTCATTGCTTCTTTAAAGTTGCCACAAGAAGATAACAAGGGTAAACCATATTCAGCTAGATATATTGGTTCCATGGTGGCTGATGTTCATAGAACGTTACTGTATGGTGGATTGTTTGGTTATCCAGCCGATTCTAAATCAAAGACTGGTAAGTTGAGAATCTTGTATGAATGTTTCCCAATGGCTTTGTTGTTGGAACAAGCTGGTGGTCAAGCTGTTAACGATAAGGGTGAGAGAATTCTAGATTTGATTCCAAAGAAGATTCACGAAAGAAGTGGTATTTGGTTAGGTTCTAACCAAGAGATTGAAAAGTTGTTGACTTTCATTAAATAGTAGATATATATTTGTGTGTGTATGTCAGTCTGTAGATATGTTATCATTCTTATTTTTAAAAGTGGCATTTATTGTTATTATTCTTATTGATATTCTTCCTCTTCATCCTTTCTTCACTTTTTTACTTCAATTATATTTATCTTCATACTTTGTTCAATTTTCTATTCTCCTTTCGTCGTTATCGTTCAATTTATTATTCATATATATAATTTTATTTTCTTTTTTTTATCTATTAAATTAATATATATTATTTACTATAATTATTATTATAGATATTGTAAACAGGTAAAACCACAGAAAGACATGTCAAAGTGTAGAAGATGAAAAATTCATTTTTTTGTCACAGCCTTGGGGTTTTGAGGGATTCGCGCCGTCAGAAAATCAAAATTTCAAATCTTTTTTTTTTTAAACAGTGACTTGTTCTTTTTGTCTCGTCTGTGTCGTCTTTTTCAATAACCTGCCGTTAAGTCTCTTTCAAAAGGTATAACTGTTTTACTCAATTTCTCCATCTAATCCCTTCTCAGTCATCATATACTAGCACAGCTATCCAATTATTAATCAATAAACCATAAATTATAAATATGAGTGGATGTATGTTTAAAAGCTCCTTTCCTCTTTTTCGTGTCTTTTGAAAGTCACGAGTGAAGTGATCTGTCTACATATAATTGGAATATTCGTTAAATTGATTTAATTAACGTGATTTAACCAATAAATCTATCCAAATTTGTTAACCATTACTAACAATCACATTCAAACCATAAATGTTTAAAAACAGTTCGTGTGTTGGACTTAGTTAAACCCTTTACGGCTATCTTGCCAGAGGTTATCGCTCCAGAAAGAAAAGTTGCTTTCAACCAAAGGTTAATGTGGACAGGCGTCACATTATTAATATTCTTAGTGATGTCTGAAATCCCATTATACGGTATTACATCCTCTGAATCATCAGATCCATTATATTGGTTAAGAATGATGATGGCTTCAAACAGAGGTACTTTAATGGAATTGGGTATTTCTCCAATCGTTACATCCGGTATGGTTTTCCAATTGTTACAAGGTACCCAATTGTTAACCGTTAACATGGAATCCAAACAAGATAGAGAACTATTACAAATTGCTCAAAAACTATTTGCCATCATCTTGTCCGTTGGTCAAGCTACCGTTTACGTGTTGACTGGTATGTACGGTAGACCAAGTGATTTAGGTACTGGTGTTTGTTTATTATTAATTTTGCAATTGGTCTTTGCTGCTATTGTTGTTTTATTATTGGATGAACTATTACAAAAGGGTTACGGTTTAGGTTCTGGAATCACATTATTCATGGCTACCAACATTTCTGAACAAATCTTTTGGAGATGTTTTGCACCAACAACCGTTAACAGAGGTAGAGGTAACGAATTTGAAGGTGCTATCTTAGCATTTGTTCATTTATTATTCACCAAGAAATCAAAGAAGGCTGCTTTATTAGAAGCTTTCTACAGAGACAATGCACCAAACATGTTCCAAGTTGTTGCCACTTTATTAGTTTTCTTCACTGTTGTTTACTTACAATCCTTGAAAGTTGAATTACCAATCAAATCAACAAGACAAAGAGGTCCATACGGTTCATACCCAATTAGATTATTCTACACTTCAAACATGCCAATCATGTTACAAAGTGCATTAACTTCAAATATTTTCATTATTTCACAAATGTTATACTCAAGATTCCCTGATAACATTGTTGTTAAATTATTAGGTACTTGGGAACCAAGAGCCGGTGCCCAACAATTATTTGCCGTCTCTGGTGTTTCTTACTACATGCAACCACCATTATCCTTTGCTGAAACTTTATTAGACCCAATCAAGTCTGTCATTTACGTGAGTTTTGTTTTAGGTACCTGTGCTTTCTTCTCCAAGACTTGGATTGAAGTCTCTGGTTCTTCTCCAAGAGATGTTGCCAAACAATTCAAGGATCAAGGTTTAATTATTGCTGGACACAGAGAAACTTCTGTTTACAAGGAGTTGAAGAAGATCATTCCAACCGCTGCTGCTTTCGGTGGTGCCACTATTGGTGCTTTGTCCGTTGTCAGTGATTTAACTGGTTGTTTGGGTTCTGGTACTTCCATCTTGTTAGCTGTTACTACTATTTACGGTTACTACGAAATGGCCGCTAAAGAAGGTGGATTTGTTAAGAGTGTTGGATCCGGTTTTGCTGATTTGATGTAAGTTTTTTTTATCTTTCTCTACATCCAAGTTGTGATCCGTTCATTGATCTTTTGCTTTAGTAATTCTAAAACGATAGATGTTGTATATTCCACAAAAATAAAAATAAGAAAAAAAGTTCCCCTTCACCCCCCTACATTATTTCATTGATAGTTTGTTATATATTCTAGTTTAACTTCCATTTTCAATTCACAGTTATCTTGTTATTAAGTTTTCCATTAACATATATATATATATATATGTATGAGTATTTCAGACAAAAAATAGACAAAAAATACCTTTTCTATTTTGCACCAGTTAATCATTATAAAGGATCTTTCTTATTTATTTGATTTTGATTTGTATTGTTATTTTTAGGGTTCAATACTTTGTATTGTAAGTTGAGTGAAATATACGCTCTATATAATTTTGTACGTGCGTGCGCCAGCCACAAGTTTCTCAAGCTGTTTTCATGGAATAAGTAACACTATATACAAATTCACTGCTTTTCAATACATTGTCACTGTTATCATATACATCCAACCAACCACTAAATAGCCGTTTTTTTCAAAGGATACCCCACATACATATACATACAGACTTCCAAATAAGGGAAACAAAGATCATAGAAATTCTAAGATTTAACAGAAAATAATAATGGCACCACCAACGACAAACTCTAAAAGGTTGAAAAACATATCGATTTCAAAATCAATCATATACGGGAATACAGCTGAAAAAATATCTGATACTAATCCATTACCACCAGGAGCACCTCAAGATCACACACATACCTGGAAAGTGTTTGTTGCTGACCTTCTACAACCACCAAAACAACCCTCATCATCAACAGCAACAGGTGATGAGAAGATCAATTCAAACGTTGATCTATCAACATATGTGAAAAAAGTTGTCTTTAAACTTCACGACACTTATAATAACGCCACAAGATCCATTGAGGAACCACCTTTTGAAGTCACCGAAACTGGATGGGGTGAATTTGAAATTGTGATTAAGATTTATTTCAATAATGACTGTGGTGAAAAAAACATAACTTTTTACCATCATTTAAAACTCCACCCATACGGTGCGTCATCAACAACTCCCAATGGTAGTGGTAATGGTAGTGCCATTGGTAACGGAACAGGTACCACTGATGATGGGACACATGTCGAATCCATTTTGTACGATGAGATTGTTTTCAATGAACCAACGGAAAAGATGTTCAAGATCCTAACGACGAAACCAAGTTCTTACTTCCTATTGAAAAGTCAAATCGAAGATCAAGCGAAAGGCCAGGGGGATATTGGAACTGGGGGGTCTATTTTCACGAAAGATTTAGAAAGAGAGGAGATTGATAGAGCCGAGAAAGCCTTGATTGATATTAGGAAACAAATTGAAGCAAAGACACTTGAATTTAAGGCTTTAGAAAAGGAAAGACAGGATGTAGTCTCTCAGTAGTCGATATGTTTGTTTCTTTATGTTTTGTATGTATGTATACAGTTTTAAATGTAGTTTAGTTATAATAGTAAATTAAAGAGAAAGAATTCATAGCAGTACGACTTTTTCTTTTTTTTTTTTTGTTTCTGTTAAAAGAATACATATGAATAAAGCGAAAAGCGTAACCTTAAGATTTTCAAATAATAATAATAATAATAATAATAATAAAAAAACCCAACACTTTCACGGAATAGTAGTAACACATGAAAGGATAAAGAAAATCAAACCCAGGTTATAGAACAAAGTGAAAAACATTAACGTGTCGTAATAATTAGTTCATCCAATATACTCCAAAACACTACACAACACACTCTCAAGAGAGTTGGCTGAATTATCACCCCCATAAAATTTCCCGAAATCATAACCTAGTTTAACCCTCGCAACTTCCAATCCAACACCTTCTTGACAATTATCAAACACCAAAACAGAAGCAATAGGATATTTCCCACCACCTAAAGGATCCAACAACCCTAATAATCTGGCAATTAAACCGTTTTCATCAATAATGATTGGAAAATTGTAATCATTGAAATCTGGTGCAAATGATGCAGAAACACCAACAAAAGAGGATGACTTGTTGCTTTGACGATCAAGTACTTGTGACATGTGGTTCAACCCATCAAGGAATTTTGCATCGTTACAACCAGTGCCAAATAGGAATAAAACTAATGAAGTTTTAGGCTGCTGTGCTAAGAAATTGATGCCTGTTGGTATTATTGTTCTAACGCTTGAATTTGATGGGATGAAGTATAATTCATGTTTTAGGTCAAGGGATGAAATTTGATCAAATAATTCATAACTGTTAACTTTATTGAAATGTGCCTGTTTTAGAACAATAGAAGGTGTACGTCTATTTGGATTTCTTTGTAATAGTTGAGTTCTTGAATCAGAGTTATTAATCGTTGATCTCATTCTTAATTTTTTCATACCGTTTAGATCATTATTGTTGAATAGTATGGTTGGTCTCGGTTGATGTTGATTGCATGTTGATAGATATGTGTCAGTGTCGTCTTCATCACTTGTACTTTCATCATCAAATGATCTTTTCTTTGTTGATGATGAGACCAAGTCAGGTAATGTGTTTGGAACTGATGATGGCGCTCTTGTTCTTGCCGTTCTTGTTGCTGTTGAATACTCCATTTTTTTTGAACTTTTTTTTTAATCCTTTGTTGATAATAATTTATGAATGTCTTTAAAATGTGGAAGAATATTATATGCTGTTGGTGGTGTTTTTCTTTTTAGTAAAACAAAAATGCAAATTAAAACTTTTTTATATGTATACTAACTTCCCCACAAAACAGTGACATACGGGGTTTGTATTTTTTTTTTAATGACGATAAAAAAGTTTTTTTTTTGTTGAAATGATTAGTCTAAATGAATATTTGTGTCAAATATTGTATTGTTTTCAAAGATAAACCGAAGTAAAAAGTTAAATTCCTCCTCTTCTTTCTTTAGATATGCAGGGTACTTAAAATATGAAAAAAAAAAAAAATAATGAGGAGAAAACAAAGTGGGAAAAAATAGCAATGGTAATTGATCGGCTATTATTTGAGTTGATAAATATCTGACTAATGATTAAATTGCTGTATGTCAGTTTTTTCAGATTTCAAATGATTTAAATGACGGATTATCCAAGAAGTGATGGGTTTTTTTAACAAGCAGGCCAACCAACGGGTGAATATGAGCGTGGATCTAGCAAGGTCGGTTAAATAAATGAATGAGTACAAATTAGTTTAAACCTGTTAATAAAAGAAAACCAGGAAATCAGTCTCCAATACAAACAAGTCCTTTTATTCTAACTATCTACCAAAGTTTCCAAACAAACAGATGAGAAAAAGAGGATCAATAAGGTATCTAAAGATTCAAACAGAGAAAGCAAAAAAAACGTCAAAATATTAAAGAACAATTAAGAAAAAATACTGAAAAAAAAAAAAATTTTTTAACGCGCTCGGGGTTTGGTTTATGGCTAGTACTTCGATTATGGAAGTCACGTGATATTCCACAAGCGGTTTGGTTTTCAAACTTTTGTATATTTACTAATATTCATATTGATATTGATTTTAAGTATTGTTGGTGCTAGAGTACACATAATTTAACATCAACTCAAAAACATCAATTATCAATCAGGTACCTGTGAGCGGTTAAGTCAACAAGAATGTGTTCTCATAGTATTAATTGCAAACAATCAACGGTCCATAAAACAATAGATGGTACGGTATGTACAGAAAAGAAAACCAAATCCAAATAGAATAAATAGACTGTGAATGATTCGATTCGTAAAGTGATTAAACTGATTTATGGTTTAACTACTTAAATGTTCTCCATTTTTCAAAAAAATAAGGAACAAAGAAGGATAAGAGAAATTATTAGTTTCCCCTTTTACAGTTCTTGATTACCGTCTGTATGTATATTTCTAGAAACATACACGCTACAAAGTAAATTCTATCATCACTTCCACTTTTTGTCATTCAATTGTGTTCTGTTCTTGCCAATCATCTTTTTGATTCCCTCTACTTAGGACAGACTAGGAGTTTGGTCTCCATCGTATCATATTAGTTGAATTGCCATTTAGTATATCAATACTGATTGGTCGCACTATTCACAACCCACAGCGAGCAGTTGGCAAGTATTGTTGTTGGTATTCAATTATCTTGGGATTGGCATAATATATATCTATATCTATATCTATAAATAGATAAACCCTGAAATTAAAGAGGGAAAAGAACAGAGAAGATAACAATTGAGTTGTGTGTAGTTTTCACTTTCAAAAATTATGTCCGTGGGCAAGAAGACTATTTCCAGATCCTCTCTTGTCTGGGGTGAATCCAACTAGCTAAAACGTCAACTATGATCTATTTGATATATCAATCAATATAATCGAGGGTTGGAAAATTAACAAACTATAAAATTTAAAATTGAAAGACTTTTTCCTTCATAAAGCATCACCATTTTCAACACGCTTAGTAGAGTCTTCTTTGGGTCATTTTAAGTTTTTAAGTATACGTACGTTTAACTACAATCTATGCTATATGTGTATGAATAGATAGTGTATAACAAAATACCTGTCCCAGTGTTTTTTTGATCTGGTCGTGTATGTTGTATGTTCCCCCACCACCACTTTAAATGCACTTGTATGTATGTATGTATGTATGTATGTGCTGACTACAGATGATGGATAGGTCATTAAGATTGGTTAATAGACGCTTTCCAAATGCCTTTTGTTTTTATGTGATGCGGGGGCAAAAAAAAACAAAAGTGAAATAAGAGGAGAAAAAAATATATATATATGTATTTAATGTCGTGTACGTACAGGGTGTGGTATTGTTCAACTAACTAACTAACTAACGAATACTTAATAATAGTTAGTTAATATAAACAGATTGTTTTTGAAATTGAGTTTAAGTAAGAGTATGGAAGAAACCTGTTAATTCAGGATTTATGAATGAAAGTGTAAAAAGTGTATTGTTGTTTAGTAGATCGATTTTACAAGGAAGGGCGGTGTCTCTCACTCAGTGTCTCTTCTCCCCCCCATATATTATTATTAGTAAACCTCTCTCTCTACGTAATAACGACGTATATCTCTGCTCCATTTCGCTCTTACGTAATATATGCAGACTACGTTTATGATGATCATATAAGTTGCAACAATTGATCACCACCTCTCCTTCTTGCCTTACTCTATATATAAACAAAAACTACTCTATCAAATATAAAATAACAATTCCAACACTATTAACACGTTAGATACTATTCTTAAGTACACTGAGATACATTATATCAAGTATTATTGTTATATCTCATATATAGTCTTTTTTTTTTGTCAATTCTAAAATGTTATTGTTTTCAAAACGGTATATTTTTATTCTTTATTCGTAATACTATGCGGCGTTTAACCTCTCTATTTTTGATTAATCCATTTTATAAGGGTGTATTTTTCTAATTATTCTATTCTCCGAAGCTCTCTGTATGGCTGCCTCTTATTCTCTCTCTCTCTCACTCTCAACATATATCGTTATAATACTCATACAATAACTAACTCTCGGCTGATTCATTTGTATTACCTCCACTCCACCCATTTATTCCATATCACACCAGTTTGTATATGTATCCGCTAATACATCACACACACACACTCTCTCTCTCTCTTACTAACATCATAAATATACACCATCATTTATCATATTACCCAAACTCACAAACACTATTCCGAAATCCTATATATCGATTTTTACACCCTCTTACATTTTCTCCGTTTGTCCAATCATATATAACCACACCTCCCTCTCCGTAAAAACACCTCTTTTAACCCAACTCGAAAGCCCATCTTGTCCCGATAGCAGCCCCATAAAACCTTTAATAACAGGTATTTATCCTGCTTTTTTTTTTTTGAATCCGTTTCTCGTTTTCTGTAAAATTCCATCCAAATTAGTCTCTCTATCTCTCTCTCCAATCTATGCCCTGTCTCCTCTATCTATCTACCGATATCCATTTTATCTTTACATCTATCTTTCTTTTATTACAACGATTAATTTGATCACTTTGATATATACTGATAATATAATACAAATACAATTGAATACAAATAACTAAACACAATCTAATCTCCCCCCCCCCTCATCACAATTAATTACCTCCATATTCAAAAAAAAGCCTAATCTATTTCCAATAAAACCATTTTAAAAAAAGCTTAATTTGTGTCAAGCTTTTTTATTATCTTTATATACGTAATATACCTTATCCACAGAATATCAACTATAGTTTAACCATTGATTTAAACTCACAACAACAACATTATTAACTATATTTGTGAAAACATTCACTACAATCTTTAACCCCCATTCATTACTATCAATCATCATATAATTTTATCAATCTCTCTTTCTATAAATTAAATAAATAAAACCACCATGTTATCTCCATCAAGTAAAGTCTCTAGTTCCTCATTAGCTGCCAAAAACAAATTGACATTGTTTTCATTCAATGGGAACGACAACAGTTCATCATCATCAAAAGCAAATCCCAAGAAAACAGACTCTTCAAATAGCGTTACTGATTCAGAAGATCCAAATTCAACAAATCCACAGATGAACTCTCCATTATCGTTATCAGATGAACAAGCAAATCAACAGTTAGGTTCCACTAATCAACGTTTAGAAAATGATCAAATTTCTTTATATTCAAATCAAACCTCAGACACTTTACCAACAAAGATTAAATCAAATATAAGTACCAGCGGTGCCCCTAGTACCACTGGTTCTATGAAAAGACAAGATTCTTTAATTTTTGAAAGATTTGTTCAAGATCAGTTGATTGATACTCAACTTGTTCCACCATCATTACCAAGACATTTCACCTCTGAAGCTTTTGTTCCAGCTTCGTTAGATGAAGCCACTTCATTGGCCGATTCAGCACCACAAGAAGCAGTTGATGCAATGATGTTTTCACCAAGAAGATCATCAACCGCCAATTTACAGGCTGCTTTTGCATCACCAGCTTCAAATTATCGTAAAATGTCAGTCTCTTCCTCTAATTTTGCCAGATCCAAACAATCTTCGTTCAGTAACTTAACAGAACAATTACAATTACAAACATCATCATCACCACAATTACAATGCCAAAGTCCAAGACCAACAATTGGTCATTACAACACAACATCTCAAATCCAGCAAGTTGGTAATAATAATTCAGCAAATTCATCGACTCCAACATCGCCAATGCTAAGATCCAACAAATCCCAACTGTCATTCTGTTCATACGCTGATATGATTAACTCCGAAGATCAAGAATTTTCCATTCGTAGGCCATCAATCTCAACAACGTTAGCATCTACAGGACAACGTAGTAACGGTGGTCGATTGTCAAGAACAAACTCCATGTCATCCTCAGTTTTTTTGCAAAGATCACCAACATCATCTCAGCAACCTCCACAACTACCATTCATTAATACAGGTGCTACTAGTCCATTACCTAATTCAAGAAAGAATTCTGTTCTCAAATCACCAAATTTTGGACCAAACTACCAACAACATCCACGTAAACCACCAATGGAAAACTCCCAGCAACAACAACAACAGCAATTTTCACTACCGGGTGCATCAGCTGTTACAGCGATCGATTATGACTCTGGTGATCCGTTATCAAACAACACATTACCACATTACCAACCTCAATTCCAACCATCACCAACAAGTGGTATGCCTTTGAAATTAATGGGATTATCGAGAAAGTTGTCAAACGCCAGTGTCCCACATTTACCCCACCTATATAACTCTGTGTCATCCATCTCTGGATCTCCTCCGCTTACTCCACATACTTTAAAAGCTGGTGGTAATAGATTATCAACATCTTCGTCAGCATCTTCACAACATAGTTGTGGTGCTAGTGCTAATCCAAGTGGGTTGAGCAAAGGACAAAATATTGATGATTTATTAATGGTTGCTCATAATGGTAAAGATAATGAGAGTTCGGATGGAAGTTCTAGTTTTGTTGCAGTTGGTAATTAAACAATTTGATTAATGTGTGTTTTTTTTTATTACTCTTATTACTGTACTTTTTTTTGTGCTAGTTTAGTTTTTTTATTGGGTTCTTATATTGAGTGACTTTTTTGTTTGTGTTTTATTTATTGACTTTTGCTGTTTTTCTAAATGTACGTGTATTTTCTCTCTTTTTGAATTTCTCCTTTTCTCTATGTATGAGTTTGTTCTTTTTTGATGTTCTTCCTCCTTTTGAGAGAGGATTTGTATTTGATAATCATATTTTTTTATTATTATTTTGAAACTGATCCTTCCCTTCGTTTATTTGTATGTGTTTTTGTTCTCCTTTATTCGAGCTTTGATGCCTTTTGTCCCTGTGAGTTGGTGTTTTATATATATATGTTTAAAGTCACTAATACAATTTATTTGCTATAAAATATATATTTTCGTTTGTACTGTATACTTTTTTGAGTTTAATGAAAACTATAATCTATTCAAGTGAGGTGGGATCTTTACCTTTTCTTTGTTTCAAATAGTGGTTTTTTTATTCATCTTTTCAGCAGTTGAAAAGCATAAATAAAATAATGAGAATATCATCATTGGAAAAAATATATAATAAATAATATACAACAAAAAGTTTTTCATCAGACTGATAACATCTTTTTCAATCTCAATATCCTAAATACATTTTAGACCAATCCAATCAAGACAAATGGTTCTTTCTATTACCAGTCCTCACGAATCTTCTTAATTGCCATTCAACATCGGCATCTTTGTCGTCCAAAGTTCCCAGTCTAATCTCAAACAATCTCATTTCAAAACGCGGACCAACTTCACTAACTTCCAAATCATCTCTAGTCTTCACATAAACGTGTTGTCTAACACTTATAAAATCATCTAAGTTAACAAAAGAAATGACCCTTGGACTGGTTGGTTTAACACCTGGTGGGAACAAATGTTTTAAAATTTGAACCGTTCTCCCACCTAGTTTCGATCCAAAATTGTCGAATATTAAATGTGGGTACACTTCGGATTGTGTTCCTGTGTTGAGAAGGTCATGACGAAGGATAACGTTGTGTAAGGTGAATGTAATCGTTGGACCGTGCGGTAAATGGGTAATGGTAAGTGTTGTTGGAACACCTCTGTGTTCATGAACAACAATTAAATCCGTCACGTTGGACTTTTTACATGTATCGACTAATGTTGACATGACGTATGTACCTCTGTTCAATCTCATTGCATTTGGAAACATGAGTTTCAATTCTTTGGTGAATTGTGCTAGTCTCGTTGAAGGGGATCTTGATGTGGTGATGATAATTTTAGGTTCAACTAATCCCGATAGTTTGGAATATTCATCATCAATTATGTCTTGGGTTGATTCATCGTATAAGTAATCTTTTTGTAATTTTTTATCATCAGCTAAGTCTTTTGGAAGGTTTTTACCTGTTGCTAAGGCTGTACTTAATTGTTGTCTCTTTTGAATCAATGTTTGTTCTTGTAATTGTTGAGCCTTACGATAAAGGTACTCCTTTCTTTCTCTTGCTTGTCTTCTTAGCATTCTGTGATATTTAAGTTGTTTTATTTGTTATTCTTATGTATTAGTAACTGATCAATTATTGTTAGAAGGAGTTATAATCTATTCATTAAAGCTTTTAAGATTAACTATAATATTGAATATTTTTTTTTCAGAAAGGAAAAAAAAAAAACTTTTTGAAATAGTTTGTTTAAGACACGACTTATGTGCCACGTAATATTTTATGTAATCAAGAGAAAGTTAGTGCAGAGGTGTGATATATTGCTACATTTCATTACAAAACTAAAAAAGCCATTTTCTACAGGCGGCGCTATAATTTCTTCTATTACTTTCGGATCCAAAAAAAAAAAGAGAATTTAATTGCACCTTGTTAACTGAATGCCGAACGGTAGAACAAAGAGGTTTTTACGTAGCTTTTTTTTTTTTTTTTACCTTGAAGAAGTTGTTGACAACAGATAATGAAAACTTAGTGATTCATATAAGTAGTTAAAAAAAAAGTATCAAAAAGAAAAGCATAAAAAATCGCAAATACAAAATCAAAATCATAGACATAAAAGAACTCCTCTATAATTTAAAAAAAAAAAAAATAACAAGATAAAATAATCAACATTTTAAAACAAAGTATAAAAGTAGTTAGTAAAACAGGGAGTAGAGGTAGAGAGGAGAGGGAGAAAAGAATCCTTTAGACAAAATAAATAACAAAACTAACACCGGAACACAACTCTAGGTGGTGGATCAAATTTAAAGAAACGGATTAAAATCATCGGATTTTGATTCATTTAAAACAATCGATATTAATTTTCCCCGATTAAAAAAAACACAAGTTGGAACAAAGACATGACAAAACAAAACGAAAAAGGAAAAGAAAAAAAACAGAATCAGAAGAGAAAGATATATTTTCATTGAGTAAAACTAGTTGTCATTCTTCTTCTTTCTTCCAAACAAACCTTTCTTCTTTTTGGTATCGGTTTTTGGAGGAGGAGCGGTGTAGACTCCTTGTTCCGCACCGGAATTTTGTTGATTAGAGTTGTACACCGGTTGACCAAATTCATCGTATTGGGCATTAGCAGCAGGTGTGGTATTTGTTTGAGCATATGGGTTGCCTGCAAATAACGGGAAATCGTTTCTCACTCTCCAACCTAAATGAGGAGTTTCCAGTTGTTGCTTGTAAATGGCATCACCAGTGATTGCGTATTCAAATGACCGTATGGTATCCATTGGTCTTTCATCTCTTGATCTTGAAGGGTTAGAAACGTCAGGAGCAACGATTAAATTACCAAATATATCTTTCATACCCATATCACCTAAAGAGGATTGTCTTTGATGGTCATTGGCAGCACCTTCGAATGGTTGTGCTTCGTTAACGGCATTTAAAATTGGATCATGAACGTTTTGAGATCTCATTTTAAGTCTCTTTTCATCATCATGAGTAATCTTTAACTTGACTTTGTCACTGGAGGAAGTGGAGGAGCTTCTTTTAAATAAACCCATTTTGCTTTGTAAGTTGGTTGTGATATTATAAATTGAAGACAGTACTTTTCTATTTTTGATCTATAGCGAGAAAATAATTTGTCTATATGAATTCTTTATAGTAGTTTAATCTAAATGAACGAATGGAACAGGTACTCAAAGATCAACAAGGAATGTTATAAAAAAAAGAGTAAGTAACAGTAGGTAGTAAAATGAAAAAAACACGTTGTTAATATTCCAATAAAAAAGGTAAAATTTCAAACAGAAATAGTATATAATGAAAAGATGTTAAGAAAAATATATCTGGGAAAATTTCAAATACAAGTCAACAGCAGATCAGCCTCTCTATGTTAACAAAAATGTTTTGTGTAGATGGTGGCAAGCCTCGTTTTTTTCCTGAGTTTTTATCTATTTTAACGCCCCGCGTGGATCAAACAGAGGGAAAGAAGAGGAAGGGAGGGGGGAACGAACGACGCGGTGTTTGACAGTCGTCCCACTGGGGGAATGAAAAAGTTAATTTTTAGACTAGTTTAACTTGATTTTTCATATTAAGGAAAGTCTTGCGGCTAGCGGCTAGCTAAACTGCCTTTACTAACATTCAGTTTTTAAACAGCAGTGGGTGAAATCATTGAGGTGGAGGTTATTTCATTTTCTGTACAATTTTGCCACATTACAGTACAAGGTATCATTTAGCCGTGTTTTGTTGTATATATATATATTTACATATATTTTTATATAAAACGATAGATGGAGGATGGCAATATATGCTATATACAATCACCACCACATCACACAAGCAAACTACTGGAGAAACAATGCTATTAATAGAATGTGGGCAGCTTTCAAAAGTCGGCGACGCGTCGGTATTTTGGTTGCTGACTTCTTATGTCAATGATGCGTGCAAAGGTGTTGGTGTTTTGCGCTATCTCCCCACAATTTCCCATTAATTAAGGGAACCAATTATAATACCTTTTAAAATGGGATTCTAGAAGTATATGGTACAGTCTACAGATATTTATTATTATTATTATTATTAGTAGTGCTTTGTGTGACATATGTTGTCTATTTTATCCCTTCAACTTCTTCTTACCTTACTTTAACTGCTTTTAAATTAGACAATTTACTTGAAATCAGTGAATTGGTCAAGTTAATCGTTTCAATTCTTTTCTTCAAATTGTTTGACACACTAGACATCCCTTCTACTGTTGTTCATCCTTTGAACCAACTCCTATTCAATTCCCAACCTCATCTCCTTTTATCAAGATACCCTAATTCAACTACACAATTTATTAATCATCCAAGTTCAGAAGATTCCACTAGAAGAGCAACAAATACCTTACCAGCAACTCAAGCTGGGACAAAAAAAAAGATTGAAAGCAATACCCCAGTAAACAAAAACAACAAAGATAAAGATAAATCCATCAGTTTAACAACAGAAAAGAAATCAAAAGCTATATTAAATCCACCAACAAAAATGAAGAAACCTAGAAAAATCAATTTAGATAACAATTCCATCACTCAAGAATACGAAAACACTTCCAACTCAACATACTTTGATAATCTAACTATTCTACAATCATGGTATATGGCAATAACAGCTCCGAATTCTTCCTATAATTTTGAGCTCGATAAATCCAAAGTCGCAACTGAATCGTTATCCTCATACAACAGGTCAACGAACGAGGACTCAAACAACAGTCTTACACCACAATTCCCAGGCGATTTCAAGGAAAAACGAACGAAATTGCTGGTTTGCCATGATTATAAAGATGGTTATCAACATAACGAAGATGACTCACCAAATGGATATTTTCCACATCCTAATGGAACGAGATATTTTTTACAATATCCGCAGTTCATTGATACTTTTGTTTATTTCTCGCATCATAGAGTCAGTGTGCCGCCTGTTAATTGGATTAATTCCTGTCATAAGAATGGAATTAAGTGTTTAGGAACGATTATTTTTGAAGGCAACGCACCAACAGATTATGAAGAGTTGGATAGGCTAATGAAAGTTGATTTCAATGGTGATTTTTTGTTTGTCGATGTTTTGGTTAAGTTAGTTGAGTATTTTGGCTTTGATGGATTTTTGTTGAATATTGAAACTAGATTTAGTAATGAAAAGATATCGGATATGCTAATACCTTTTATCGATATTTTGAATGCTAAATTACATGTGTCAAATATTAAGAACGAATTGATCTGGTATGATTCCTATTTATATCCAAGCAATAAAATTTATTACATGAATGGTGTCACTGATGCAAATTTCAATTTCTACAGTTTAGCGGATTCAGTTTTCACCAATTATTGGTGGACGATTAAAAACTTACAGGAAAATATTAAAAATGTTGGTATATTAGGTGTTCAAAACAAAATTTTTGTTGGCTATGATGTTTGGGGTAGGGGTTCTTTAGTTGGCAAAGGTGGGTTTGACTCCAGTTTGGCTTGTCAAATGATCAAAAAATATAAATCAAATGTTGCATTGTTTGCACCAGCTTGGACTTATGAATACCTTGGTGCTAAACAATTCACTGAAAATGATACTAGATTTTGGATTGGTTTATTTGAATCCGAATTTTCAATTGCATCCAGTATTGAACCTTTCAATAATTCAATCTATAAAATTAACGATTCAAGTTTCATGTTTTATACAAGTTTTAATGTCGGTGAAGGTTACAAGTTTTATGAATCTGGTGAACAAGTTTATGATAAGAATTGGGTTAATGGTTCGTTACAGTCTGATGTCCCATTGTTTGTTAACAGAAAGGATAAAAATGGATTACAATTCAACATTAATAAATTCGATTCGTTCAATGGTGGTTCTTGTTTAGAAATTAAATATAAAGAATTGGTGGAGAATGGAGGGTATCAGATTTTCAATGATCAAACAATTAAGAACGTGACACTCTTCAATTTTAAACAAAACTGTCATTTCCATACAATGGGTGTTAAAATCACTTACAAACTCAACCACAAAACAAAATCAATCTTCAAATTAAAGATTAAATACTATATCGAACGTCGTTTCAGATCTGTAACAAAGTTACGTACAGGTTATTTGACAATCCCATTGTTCACCACTTCTGGCAAATGGTTTAACATTGATGAGACATTCACTATCAATTTACAAAATTCAAGAGAGTACATCGTTTTAGAGTCCGTTGAGTTATCATATGACGATTCAGATACTAGTGCCACTGATAATTTCTATAAATCGTACGTTATGGAAGATTCGGTCATTACTAGTGTTATGGACAATGAGGAGTACGAGAAGTTGATCAATTCTGAGTTATACCAAGGTGACGAGGATGAAGATTGGATACTGATCCCATCTGATATCTCCATTGGTTCTGATGAAAACGGTAAAAGACACTTTTCTTTCTCAGGGTACGGTAAACAGGCACAAAATACCACTGGTGCATCTTCATCCTCAGCAAGCTCAAGTGCATTGTTGTTAAGAAAAGATTTGGAGGATAAATCAACTAAGCAAATACCCGTTTTGAAAATTGGTGAATTGTCAATAATTAACGCAAATAATTATCCGTCTGATGTTTTTTTCAAAATACCTGTTGTCAAATCAAAACAAATTGAATACACACATTTGAAAAACGAAAGTAAGATTTTATTAAGTTGGTGCTTAGCAAATGACGATGGCGTTAAAGAGCTCTTGTACTATTTGGTTTTCATCAATGGTGAATTCAAAGGAACTTCCAATTGCTCAACATTCTTATTTGATGATCTTGAATGCTTTGATGATAATAATGATGAAGAAAAGAAGAAGAGTAGCATTAAGAACGTGTCCAAGGCCGTTGGTGGGTTCAAAGTGAGAATTGATGGAGTTGATAGATTAGGAAGGGTTACTAAAGGTGATGAGGTTCAGTTTTAATGTTTAATTTAATAATATTTCTTTTTACTTATGGTGTATAATGTATTTATGGGTTTAATCTTGCTATTAATTCTAAATAAATGGGACTAGAAAAAAATTCTATAGTCCGAGCTCTTAGCAGCTTAACTACCGTTGATCGGACGGGAAACGGTGTTTTCTACTAGATATGGCCGCAACCGAAATAGTGTGGAACTGGTTGGAGTATAGTTTGTGTTTCTTGCCTGGGCCTTAGTGGTGGCCACTGGCTTGTGTAAAAGCATGACCAAGGTGGCTGCTGAGCTGTAACCTAGAGAGAAGGGCGGCAGAGAAAGACAAGGGACTAAGCTGTGTATTAGGGAGGGCAAATCTGAACAAGTTACGAGACGAGGAATGGGAAGAGAGGAAAACTGAAGGAGTTTAAAAAAAGAGTGGCCGAGAGCTCGAAACCAAAATTTAGGAAAGCGCTTGAAAACAAAAGGGGATCAAATTTCTTTTCATCTTAACAAGAAGAATCTTTTTCTTTCTTTGTAAGCATACTTTAGTTGTTTGAAGTAGTACTATTAGCAACCAAATAAACCAAAACAAACAAAACATGAGTTTATCTGCAAATATAAACAACACGTCCTCCTCCTCATCTTCTGAACTAACCACCGACTACAATTCATCAACTTCGGCGGAGAAATTACAACAACAAAAAGAACGGCAAAATTCACCATTCAGTCAATATAACCAGATTCATCAGCAGCAACAACTACCAACTTCCTCTAATTACAATGCAACGGATCTAACAGCAAGACATAACCACAACAACAGCAATAGTTTTAATAGAAGGTCAACGACAAGGCATTCGTCACCTATAAAATTTGGGCAAACTTTTGATAACGGTCAAACTTCAATAATTCTGCCAAAGAAAACAAAAATGAATCTTAAAAAGACTGATTATTTGACTATTGATGGATTACCTTATCCACTGGAAATTGTATTTCCAAAAAAGATTTCGCTGAAGGGGAAAGAACGAGAGTTGTTACGGCAACAACAACAACAGCAGCAGCAGCAGCAACAACAGCAAGAAATGGGACAGGATCAACAAGACCTGAAACAAAGTCTGCACTCGTTTACCTTAGATATTAATGAACTATCTTTGCTAGATTCACCAATAACTGCCAACAGTAGTCCTGTTAAATCTATATCTCCAGTGGTTGGTAAGAAAAAATATACGTTTTTTGATGATAGTGCTGATTTAACAAAAAAGGAATTACAACCAATTATGAAAACTGTTTTTGATGAAATTGATATGGAATCTGATTGCTCGCCAGATACTGAGACACCTGCACCAACCCCAACCCTAGCAGAACATGGAGGTGGGAAAGAGGGTAAAGTTGAGATGAGCAGTGCTAATTCTAGCGAAAAGGATGAAAATACACCTGATTCAATTATTCCTGAAAAGAATAAAGCTGATGTTGGGGTTGATAATCGCTGTGGTGATGAGAGCACAAGTACAAGGGTTATGAAGACTAGGTCCAGAAAAAGCTCTAATTTTTCATCGGAATCAATTTTCTTCAAAGATCCTCCGTTTTTCAGTAGAACCGGTGGTGGTGCTAAACGGTTAAGGAGTCGAGTTTCAAGCTGGACTTTTACTGTTAGGAAAGAAGTGTGAAGGTTTATTTGATTACAGCAAGATTATGTAAAGTGTTATTAGGTCGATTTAAAGTGTGTTTCTTTCTTGGGATTTTGTGTTTTTTAATCAACGAGCTGCATTTGAAATATGAGTAGAAAATAATAATGGTAATGGTCAATAAATAAATAAAGTTAATCAATTATATAAATAAGTAAATAAATAATTAAACAAATCAATTTTTAAGAAATTAGATGCAGATTTTATGACGATAATAGATACAAAAAGATACAAGAAAACCGGAAAAGTAAATTTGAAAGCTAAACAATTAAAACAATGAAGGATAGTATCGTCTACGCAAAGGTACAAAAATGAGTGAGTTCAAGAAGTATATGGAGATTTGTTAACGTTACTATCATAAGAAACTTCACTGATTGTAGTCAGCGGTGAATCGTGATGTTGTTTGATGAATGGCAAATCTCTGGAATCCAAGGGTGTTAAAAGTGACAAATCATCTTCATCAAGGATAAGATCGGTATTGATCATGTTAAGTGTGTTACCATTACGGCCATTAATGTCGTTGTTAGACTTGTTGATGCTATTATTGTAGCTCGTGACGTATAAACTTCCTTGGGTTGAAGAATTGTCAATGGTGTTGTCAACGTTGTTGTCGCAAACTGCTTTTTCAAATAAATCATCAAATTTGATCACTTCATTGTTTGAAATGTTTGTGATTCGTTCTTCACAACCACTAACATCTAGGTTAGCACGTTGATAAACACCTTTTGAACCTTGTCTGTTGTTGTTACTGTTGTTGCTGGTTGTGATTGGATCGAATTCAGCACGTGAAAGTGAATTGTTTCTGGAGATTGGTTTGAATAAAGTTATTGTTCGATCCTCTTTTTCGATTCTGTTTCCTGAATTAGTTCGAATTAGCGATGATGTAGTATTCCCACCTGTTGTGTTCGTTGATGCAATTTTAGAGTTGGATAATCCAGATGGTGGTGTTATTAACGTTGGTAATGGGTGTGAAAGTGAGTATCTGAAGTTTGATTTCAACATCTTACGACGATGGCGACGGTTTGCTGAAGGATCAGATTGCAGTTGGTTATTGGTACTATTTGAGTTCTGTACGTTTTCAAATTCAAAGTCTTCAGGGACTATATTTATTTCATCGAGCACGGAATCATAGTCATAGTCATCTTTATCATTTTGTTGATCATAGTTGGAATAATCGTCAAAATCATCGTGGTTGTTTTGCTTGGTGAATCTAATCTCTGATTCCCTGTTTGTTGTAGCTAATGGTTCTTCAACTGGTTGTAATAGACTATTAGTTGACACTGTAGGAATTATCTTTTTAGCTTCATCGTTGGGAAACCATGAATATCTATTTTCTAAGAATTGCAGGTCGTTTGCTTTAGAGTTCGTACTGAGATGTTGGATCTTAATGGCGGTTGGTCTTTGAAAAGGACGAAATGGGTGCGTAGACAGTTTTGGTAGTTGCTGCTGTAGTGGTGCTGCTGTTGATGATGAATGTATATTTAGAGTGGGTGCTGATGTGATAATTGTTGAGTTCAATGGTGCTTTTGCTGATAGTTTAGCCAATGTTTCTTGAATAGCGTTTGAACTACTACCAATGATGGGGGAATTAGCAGTAGTGTTGTCAATTATGCTAGAAGGACTAATTGGATTTGTAAAAGTTGGAGTTTCCTTCAACGTTATGTTTGAATCGAAAGTTGAAGTTCTTGAATCGTCTAAATTTGTTGCAGTCAGCTTACTCAATAAGAGATGAATTTCAGAACTGACTGAATTTGGAACCTCTGGATCAAAGGGTGGTCTAGTATGTTCGCTCCCTGTAATACTATTCAGATTTTTTATCTCTTCAGTGTCTGTTGGATCTTGAGGCAATAAACCAGGGCTTATTTCTTCGTTAGCGGTATCTTGGTCAGATATACTAAAGTCGTATTCACCATTAGGCTTAAGTAAAGGTTCATCAAACGATGAATGTTGTTCAGAAAGGGGGTTATCAGTATTTGACTGTTCAGAGACTTCATACTCTGGGTTTGATTCAATACCTGCTAAAACATTTACATCATCTTCTTCTTCTATCTCATCGGAAAAGTTCACAAACTCGGGTTCTTCAATATTGGAAGGCCTAATGAACCCATGTCCATTGTAATCATCCCGTTCATCTTCATCATCTATTCCGTTGATCTCATCAAGTAATTCTTCATCATCAATGGCATTTACTTCATCTAAGTAGTCTCCATTATAGCCATCAGAATAATCTTCATCACCATCCATATCACCCACTGCATTAATCTCATCCAAGTAACCATCATCCATATCATCATTAGACGCATCGTAATCAACATTTGGTACTATCTGATCATTCACTTCATTAGTGTGAATATCGTCTTCTTCATCACTGGAAAAAAGCTTTCTGTTAAACAAATCATCGGTTTCATCATCTTCATGAAAGTCAATATAGTTCATATCCTCTTCTAAATCGTTCAATTCGTCTGCATCATTGACAAACTCCTTGAATTGATCATGGTTTTCTCCAAGCATCAATTTCATCTCTTCATATTTCAATTGGTCATTTGACTTGTAGTATTTGAAAGAAGCGTTTCTTCCCGATGCTTGGAACGAAAATCTAGATGATAAGGAATCTGAGCTGATTGACGCATCAACGTCATCGGTTTCAAGATCGTTTGAGTCATCATTGATGTCAACATCTGCTGAATAACTATCTGATTCTGGCATATGTTTAACAGTCCGTATTATTGATTTTGAGTGATTAAGGCTATTGTTATTGCTGTTTGATTGTTCGTTTGATACCCTGTTATTCCTAGTTGATTGTTGTTTCTTGATAACCACAATTGAAAAGTCATCCGTTGATTCAGTATTCACTCTACTCAAACTTGTTAGACTGTTCAATCTGTGATCATGCTGTTTAGGAATTTTGAATGGATTTAAAAGAATTGGCCTTATTGAAGAATCAAATTCATTGTCGTTGCAATCTTCACTGAGCACAGATGATTTTGATAAAGTGAGAGACTCTTGGTTGTAAAGTAAAGATCTTGGACCATCGTTAGAACTCCAGTTATGAGTTTTAGTTCCATAAATAGTTGGTGAAGAAGGGAATTTGCTATCAATAAAAAAATCAGGGTTGGAATTCAAAGAAGGAGATGGTCTGGATGACAAATTACTGAAACTTGATCTTGGATTTAATTTTGGGGATGATACGCTTCCAGCAAGGTTTGTTGATGAAACTTTTTGTTTCAAGAACTTTTTAATTGGATTTCTTGATCTTTTACTTGGAGATGTTGGAGAGCTGGGGCTTGAATTGTCTGAGCTAAATTTCGGTCGTTGTTGTTGGAGTGTAGGTGAGCTTTGGAGCAGTGGATATGGTTCTTTCTCTGAGGCCGAGGAGTTTCTTCTATGAGACTTCATAAATGACCTCATTATTTTTGTAATTATACTTCTCTCCTACCTGTATTGGTGGTTGGTGTCTGTATTAAAGATTAGAGTTCAGGTATATAAATACAACTCCTTGGGTGGATAAAGATAGTTAATTGAAAGAAAGTTCAATGGTCATGTCAGATTATTTTATCTGTTATCTTGTACTACCAGTTTATTTAAGCTTCTGTTCAAAACTGTATTAATTCTTTGAAATAACGGGATATATGAGTGCGGTCGTGAGGCGCATCTTTTTTGAGTAAAATATTAGGGAAAATAATCCTTGATTGTAACCTGATTTGTCACACAGTTTTATCATAAAATTCTTTGTTGGAAAGAACAGTGTGATAGGTCATTGAATAGCTGCAGTTAATGCTCTAGATAATCTGTTTATTAGTTTTGGTTTTATCTTTTAGGTGTGTTTCGTTTCCAATACCCTTTTTACCTCTTAGTTCTACATTCCTTGTCAATACGAACCCTTCTTCAACACTAAATTGGTGTGATTCAAATTAAAAAGTGTAATTTATAATACCATTTACAGAATAGATAAATATTGTTTAGACCAAGGAGTAATTGTTACTATGTAGTAAAAAATATATTTCAACTTAAGACTTCTAAATCTTTTGGATTCTTTTATCATTCAACACTTTTTCGGAATCTCAACTGAAAATGTGTAACTGTTGTTCTCAGTTTCCATCCAATAATAACATCATTTGATTTCGAATGGTGATTTGAGCTTTATGAAACAACTAGAGAGTCTTGATGTGATCTGTAAATATAGGTTGTAAATCGTAATTGCATATTCAAAATGGTGTAGTGAAATAAATGATAGCTTTGCTTTGTTTTAGAGAAACTTATATAAAAGCATAGCTTTTCATACAAAATTTCGTTGATATAGATACATTTCCAGCCTAGAAGTATCAGAACGTAAATATGTTTCTGCAACACTCCAAAAAGATATTCGATTCCATAATAGCAATTACAAGAATAGGAAAAGTACCTTTTAACTTCCTTTTTACGACAATTTAAATGTCACACTCGCATCACCTTACAAAAGCTTTGCCACAGTTTGAAAAATCTCACACAGTTAGAAAAGAGGAATGGTTGGTGCTAACTAGTAGATGAAGAGGTGTGACATAGTGGGGTGCGCACCCCATCGTAGTTTGATCCGATTTGTCAGTGTTGGTATGGGGTGGCATTAGTAGCCTATACTCCACCTTATTAACCGAGTCCAATCAGAAATTTTTCAACGTCTAATGGGTGATCGAAGTTCGGATATAGGGGGCAACATTAGATTCACATAGATTAGATTGGTGGTGAGTTGATGGAGTGAATAATGAGTTATTTTGAATGGATGATTCCAAGAATTCTGATCTTTACACCCCGCACCCTAATTGTGTAGTAAGTAGTAAGTGAAATTTTAAATAGATACTAGGAGAGATACCCCTCACTGGGTTCCGTTCTGTTCGCCCCCAGGTGTCCGTCCAAAGCAGTTACAATGATTTTGTTTGGCATCATCATCAAAGTGCACCCACCCACTTGAGTAAAAAAGAAAGTGCTAATTTATTATAAGGCAGATCTATATGGGTAAATGGACGTTGATGGAGATAAGAAAGTATCTGGTTATGTCAGCTACTGTGAACATAATCACTACAGTCATATATACGACTTAATCTAATCAAAGCTATGTAAACTGACATTAGATAGTAGATATCAACCAAGTTTCAACTTCTCCCTCGGTCTTTTGGTCATCCCAATTCAGAAGTCCTACCTATTCTTCCCGCCAACTAAACGAAGTTGAACGAATCGAAAGAAGTCCGCACCTGATTTGAAAAATCTAATTTAGGAAAAAAAATAAAAAGCTGAAATCTGCCGCACTTATGAGAAAGTTTTTTTTTCGAATTGTGTCGCCGATGGACGGATTATGAGAAGAAGCCTCTCCCCCCTTCAATTGAACAAAGAGTTCGGTCTCCAAACTATTTCAAAGTAATAGGAGTAATTAATATTATTGGATTATTAAATAAATGTTTTTTATTAATAGAATCTATTGTCCCATTTATCCTAACCACAAGTGAGCAGAAAAACAAAACAAAATAAAAGCTCTGTATTTTCAGAAGAAGGGGGGCAGAGAGGGTGAGGGGTGTGACACATTACTCTCTTCCCCTCCCCAAACCCACTCAGCTATCAACCCCGTACGCTGCGTGACAACTTCTCATCTCGCGGGGAGGTCCCCCCCCCATCTTCAAGAGTGCCCTAAAAAATAGGGGTACAATTTTTTTTTGTCTGCTCAAACCGGGGTGGCGCCGCATCTCATCTGTGTTTTTGCTACTCGTTAAAGAAGCTCAACACCATCTTTTTTTTTTTTGTAGTCACTGATTCGTTGGTTTCTGATTATTATCAAGTCAATAGTCATATAAATACTACTTGATATTCCTTTAAAATATTCGTTGGCAGTTATTTCTTTTTTTTTTCTCTCCCTTTTGTGTTTTTTTTCTCCACAATAGAAACTACTATCATCAACCAAATATAATATTCCTTTAAAATGTTCTCCGCTAACAAACCAGACCAACAGTCAGAATCCGAAGCTAGCAAGGCCAGATTAAACTTTGGTGCTGAAAAGGAAAAGCAAATCATGAACGAAATTAGAGCTGCTAACTCCTCTAAACAATTCAACCAAGTTTTCGAGTCTAACATCTTCGGTGGTTACTTCAATATCTCTTTCAAGAAATAGATTAATCGAACGATTCATATATATATATAACTTTCACTTCTATACCAATTCCGATGGATGGCTTTTCCGCATCCTTTTCCTTTGACTATCAGTTGAACTTCATAACAAGGTGTTTCGTTTTAAAAGCTATCGAGTCGATATGTAAGCATACTGGTGACGGCCTTTTTATGATTTATACTGTTATTTATTTTCTTACTCTTACCAACTAATTCCACAATTTTTACGACTATATTATATTATATACCCTCTTATGTTACTGTATTCAGTAGTTGTACCGTACAATAACAATGGCTCCCAGATCTCACTTCTCAAACTGGAAGTCCGACCGCGAGAGAGAGAGAAAGCTATACATTCAATTGCGAGCACGGAAAATTTGCTTTCATGGGTGTTTCAGCCGCATAATGCACACCCTTGGGTGAAAATGATTTTCCACGAAATTGAATCTGACCCCTTCTTTTTGCATCACGCTCTATATTGAAGTATATATTATCTCTATTTATATATATATATATTAAAAGAAAAAACAGTCACATGGTTAACAATGTTGTACACTCTCAATTGCCCATCAATCAAAAAACTAAAATAATCAAAAATTAAAAAATAAGCGGTCCGGGTGAGGATTGAACTCACGATCTTCCGATTAACAGTCGGATGCCTTAGCCAGCTTGGCCACCAGACCGAATTTTCTGACAGTGTAAGGATTCCACCTCTTGATGCGACGCCGACCTCATTCGGACTGTTTCCTCTTGAGGCGACGCCGACCTTACAGCGATGCGACGCCTTCCTTATTAGGATATTTGTTTTTAGATTACTAAATTAGGAAATACTCTCGAGTTGTTGACAACGTCGTCAACACTCGACTTCTTACTATATATATTTGTTTATATTCCTTATTCCTATTTAGTTACTTATTCTATCGATGAAGATAGAGGATTATCAAATATTATATCAATTTTGATTTCAAATACTTTCTTAAATATTTAAGTAGTTTTAAATAACAATCGAATCATCACAGACAGAAAACTCAAGGCAGTGCCCGTAATATCTGCGTCTCAGATAAAACAGAAAATAAAATTCATTGTTTTCCAACAACCTTAATTTTGTTTTCTAAATTTAAATAGTGTCAGAACCTCACTTTCATTAAGAGTGTGATTCTCTGTATATGATTACAATTTGTGGTATTTATAAACTAAGCCACAACAATGACGAAGTCATAATTTTAGTGTTTAAGAGTTGCATAGG
>JAKTPI010000085.1:0-58116 GCA_030557545.1 Ogataea salicorniae | reverse complement strand
CTTGATGACAGCGATAACAAGTGATAGTATTCTTCTTTTTCTTATTGTTCTTCTTTAGCTTAGAAGAACCAGATGAAGAAGCAGAAGACGTAACTAGAGCAGTCTCGGACGAGGTGGCAAAATTCAAATCCTTAAGTAAAACGTCAAGATCATCTAAACTTAGCTCCCTAGTACCATCTAAAACAAGGGACTCGGCTTGGGAATTACCAAGTCCTAACAATAATAAGTAACACAAAATATTTTCAGCGGTAAGACCTGTCAACACATTGACAGAAAGATCTTTTAACAAACGACTGAGCTCAGCATATGGAAGTGTCTTTGAATTAACCTTTGCAAGAGCATCTTTGATTTGGTTGTAACATGACCGTCTAGTAATAGTACCAAACTTACTTGTCAAAGCATCAAGTTTTGCTTTGCCGTAAAAACGAAGGTCTTGAAGCAACAAAGGGGACACAGTGTTCCAGATAATAGTTTCAACAAAATCATCAAGAGTCTGACGATACTTGTTGAACTCATCAGCATCTGCAATAGGTGGAACAGTCCCATGAGCAACGTATTCAGGAAGTCCAAGACCAGTTAAGTAGATCTTGTACTCGATGAATGCCATCCAAGATTTGAAATTATTGGAACCAGACAACTTCTGTTCATCCATCAATTTAGTTGTCAGAGGGAAAAGCCTCATAACCTCTTGTAGTCTGACAATATCAGATGACATATTGAGCTTTAAATAAAATAAGGTGTTTAAAATAAATGATCAATTTGATAAATAAAATAATATATTAATAACAGTAATATATGTAATCGATACCTTATATAAAGCCATATAAGTATAAAAGTATAAAATAATAACTTGACAAACAGGGGGGAAACTCCCTCTATTTATATTAAAGTAAAGTTTGAAATTTGGTAATAAAAGAAATTCTAGTGAGCCGCTGTGCCACCTAAAAACAAGGCGCAGCATGCTAGAACCTTCTCCAAGATTCTACAACAAAAGCCTCATAACCTCTTGTAATCTGACAATATCAGATGACATAACTAAGCTTTAAATAATTTAACGTGTAAAATAAATGATCAATTGATAAAATAAAGTAATACATTAATAACGGTAATATATGTAATCGATACCTTATATGAAACTATATAAGTATAAAATAATAACTTGATAAACGGGGGGAAACTCCCTCTATTTATATTAAAGTAAAGTTTGAAATTTGGTAATAAAAAATATTACAGTGAGCCGCTGCGCGAATTAAAAGAAGGCGCAGCAAGACCCAGCACATGGTAGAATCTCTCCAAGATTCTACAACACCCAGGATTCCCAAGACGAAAACCTCAAAGAGGGAGAAAGATCTTATCTATATATACAATTTATTTAACGAATAATAGCAGCAACGTTTAGTATCAACACAACCACCACCAGGTTATACTAACCTTCACACCGCAATCTTAACTTTGAAATAAAACAAAGTCCTGAACTACATTACGGGATAATCACATGAGATCAAGCACAAGTTGAATTTAGAATACCAATAATATTAAATCCCAACACCAGACTTTCAGTTTGTTCGTTCAGCGGTAAAAATTTTAGAATTTCCGAATTTTTAATGACTTAGCAATTACGTCAGCAGCTGGAGAGTTCTCTCATGAAAATTCATCGGATGAGAAAAAAGACACAGGAGATAGAACAGATGTAGAAAGATCAGAAGTGAATGATAAAACAGCAGAAGTATCAGAACCACCAGACCCATTAGAAGTACCAGGAACATCAGCAGAATTAGATTTAGAAGCATATGGAGAGTCACTAGATATGGATACAGAAGAATATTAGTAGTTAGCAACAGATGAAACCGAAGATGATGACGACTTAACAAGTGAACCAGTAGATGATGATGATTTGCTTGATATCACTTCAAAAACATTCCTCTTAATTTTAAGCTAACAGTGTTGAAGGTATTATGGTTGGTTATAGTTCTATCCAAAAAGTTTATTGGGCACTGACTGGTTTTTTCAAAAATAATTATAACGAATACTTGAAAGTTTTCTGAGGAAGAGTTTCCTTTATTGTCCGAATTCTCAACTTCAGCACCTGTTGCTTCACCATTTAAACACATTTTTGTTTCACATGCTCCTACTGTTTATCATCCTTGTGTTGTGCAGTTCCTGCCGGCTTAGATTCAATGCCATCTACTGATCCATCTCTATCTTCTGGTTCCTCTATTGCTTTATTGCCTACTGTTTCATCATTTGCCTCATGTTCTGTTTTATTATCTGCACCTAATTCATCTGTTGTTTTATCACCATCTTATACCCTTTCTCCTTCACCCACCTACCTCATGTTTCCCAATTGTCTGAAAAATTTTCACTTGATTTTTTCCTTACTGGCTCAACAGAAAAGTGTGAAAAGTTTGAGAATAAGAATAATTGTTTAGCTGGATATTCTGTTGGTAGTGATTCGGTCTTAGCACATTTACAAGCTCCACACGAAACATCTGTACTTCCAGCAAGTTGCGGTTCCACTGGATCAACACCATTCCATCAGTATTTGATTCCTTTGTTGTTGTCATGTGTTTGCTCCCTTCTTCTGCAATCAACTCACAAAGCAAGATTGATGATTTTAGGCAAGTTCATGGTTTGCATTGCATTGCCAAGAAACGTTTAGGATTGAAAAAACTCAGGTAAGAAATTCACATGGAACAATAACTTATATTATTGTGACGACTAGAAACGGCGAAAGCAGGCGGACAATTCAGGTGATTTTTTTCATTATTTCAAGTTATGCTAAATCCGGCAATGGCAGCAAATAACAGGATTGAAAACTTTCTCGGTAACCTAAATGATAAACTTGTCCGAAATCACAAACTTTGCTTTGTAAGTTTGAGAAGAAGTTGAGCCCTTTCTAGTGAAGACCTACTCATTGCCACCTAGAAAAGCACGCTGTTACTTTTAAGTTGGTTAGACCTTGATTAAATTCATAAAGATCACGATGATAAACCACTCTCTGAAAACTTTTGAACTGAGTTTTACGACTCAATAATAATAACAGGTATTTTGAGAACAGATCATCAGAAGAAAAGTTTGGGTAATATATGAAGAAGATGAAACAATTAGACTAGACCAATGAACAACGTAAGGACATGTGTATTTGAACAATCAAGATATTTCAACATACTAAAACCAAGAAACTCTTATTCGTAAATTTTGTACACTAAGCTTCAGTCTTATCTTGATAGTGAAACATTTTATTGCCCATTCTATTTCTTTAACTTTAATACTTGTTTTAGTTCCATATTTTAGAGTAAAAAAATTGGTATTTTCCTTTGTTAAGCTCCCAGTTAAGTAATTCTTATTCAAGTTGCCAGATACTTCACTACGTTACCCTTCCTGCTTTATTGACCTGATTTGCATTCAATGATAAACAGTTTTCTTGTCTTTTTACGTTTTTAGGTTTATTTTATATTCTCTGGTGTATACGAGAACCTTTTTTTGATGTTTGCTTTGTACTATTAAACATTTGTATGAAATTTGGTAAGTTGTAGAGGTCCACACTGAGTTTTTAAGACGCTCAAAACTGATTGTTTGTCAATAATTAAACTCCTAACATTTAATTCTACATTTCCTTCATTTTGAAATCTTATAAACTGATTACTATGCTTATGCCTTATATTATACCTTAAATGCATCATATTTAAGATCTGCTTTCAGAGACAAATTTGAAATAGATATGGGAGATTTTGTTCTATTGGAGTCTATCGACGCGACCGCATTTTCTTGCTTTTCACGTAATTAAGCATGACAGATTGTTTTTTTTTTCCCGTTCCGATGAGTTTGAAAATTGGAATTTGGAGATGTACAAAATTGAAAGCTGGAAAAGGTTTGTTATCAGCATCGTGTTTGCAATTATCAGCATTTTCCCTCCCTATTTTGGCTATACCATCCGTTTGATAACCTTTAAGTACTGGCTTACTTATTAGCGATCCATAACACGTTATATAGAACATTGGACTTTCACTTTGCCACTCAGATGCAAAAATGTTTAATGGACAACAACAACAGCAATCCCCACTACCGCCAAATCAAGGCCCACCTCAGATGACTCCACAGCAACTAATTCAGAGCTTAATGAGAATGGACCCACAACAAAGAAATGTTGTTATAATGAAAAACCCCCAACTTCAAGTTTTTTTACAACAGTATGAACAGCAACGTAAAGCTACATTACAACAACAACAACAACAACAACAACAACAACAACAACAACAACAACAACAACAACAACAACAACAACAACAACAACAACAACAACAACAACAACAACAACAACGACAACGACAACAACAACAGGCAATGGCTCGAGCTCAAGCCCAAGGCCAACCACCACAAGGTATGCACCCTCAACCTCCAGATATGATGCAACATAATATGCAAAAGCAACAGCAACCTATGATGATCCCACAAGGTTCGCAAACACCAAAACAAATTCCAATGCCAGGTGCTCAAGAACAACAGCAACAAAAACTCAAACAACAACCAATTCCCCAATCTCAGCCCAAAAGACCAAGGAAGAGAAGTTCGGTCAAGGACCCACTAACTCCACAAGGTCCACCAACTAAACGTCCAACTCCTGTTATCTCCTCAGCTACTTTGCCTCCTCAAATGGGTCCTGGTGTGATCCCACCTTCAATGAGACAACAAAACAATGGTCCAATTTCTGAACAACAAATGCCAATCCAACAAGTTCCAATGCCAATGGCTCCAAATAACGGTCTACGACCTCAAGTTCAACAACAGCAACAACAAATGCCAGTTTCACAACAACATCAAACGGTGGTGAATAATCCACCACTTCCTCCAATTGTCCCACCACCAGGGAGAATTTCAGACATCCATCACTGGTCCAAAACCCTAGAAATTGAAGGTAAAACAGTACCAGCCTCTACGTTAGTTTACGAGCAAATAATTGACAGAGATCTTGACTACATCAAGAGGGTACAACAAGAACAAAAGAGACCATTTGATGCTGATCTATTTGAAAGAGCAGTGCGTGATTTGAAGTTCTACCAAGGTGTTAGAGACAGCAGATTGAAAGCTCTGAGCTTAATTGAAGCCAACAAAAACACAGAAAGTTTATGGGGTGATGGTTATGCTGGTTATGGTAACGGCCTAACTGCAGGTGCACCACACGTTGTGTTGCCAAAGGACCGTAAAAAGCACTCTAGACTAGCTGATCAATATATCAAGCCTGATCAATTTGAGCAACAAGCAAAGAAACCAGAAGAGTTGGTTCCGATAAGACTAGAATTTGATATCGACAAAGATTCTTTTAAACTGAACGATACTTTTCTATGGAACGTTAACGAATCAACCTGCCCTCTGGAAAGATTCGTTGCTATATTGATGGAAGATTATAACTTTTCTCCGAATCAAACTATGAATATGGATAAAATCTTGAGCAGTATTAAAGAACAAATCAACGATTATCACCCAATGGTTTACCCAAAGAGTGATACTAAGGTTACTGATTTAAGATTCCCTATAATGCTAGACATCACTATTGGCAACAATCAATTAACAGATAGATTTGACTGGGACCTAACAAACCCGGAAAATGATCCTGAAGAATTTGCGCAAATACTAGCAGACGAAATGTCATTACCTGGTGAATTCGTCACTGCCATTTCCCATGCCATTAGAGAACAATCGCAGATTTACATTAAATCTTTGTACTTAATCGGTTATAGATTCGATGGATCCACTATCAATGGTGACGAATTGAGAGAATTTTTACGTCCAGCACTAGATTCAAGTAATGTCATTCGTCCAAGATATTTACTAACTGAATACACACCACTGTTACAAGAAATCTCATTTGATACCATTGAGAGATTGACCAAAGAACGTGAACGTGAGTCCAGACGTAAGAAAAGAGGTCAAACTAGAGTTGGTAGAAGAGGTGGTATTGTTCTACCTGACTTGCATGATTTACCAAAGACATTCCGTACTCCTGTTCCATCAACTGTTTTGCCTGGTGGTGTTAATCTAGGTCCAAGTATTGATGGATTCGTCGATACTCCTTTGCAAGTTGAGATTCCAAAGAAGCAAACGAAGGCTTTGGAAGAATTCAAAGAACAAGAGAGAACCAGTTTGATAAGGAGACAAGAAGAAATGAAATTGGAACAAATGCAAATGATGGAGTCGAAGAAGGATCTGTTGGATGAGGGTGACGAAAGTGACGATCTGGAAATGGTTGGAAACAGTAGAGGTATGACACCTGTTGTTGGCGGTAATGGAAGTAAGGTGAGTTATTCCTTTGATAGAGCTGGTTCCTTTATTGTTCGTATCAAGTTGAAGTAAATGCTTCTTTATGTATTTGTGTGTATACTAGATTAGTATAATGTATTATTGTATTTTGTTCAATCTTCCTTTTTTCTAAACGAGGCGCATATTTGCTTACATAATATTTTATGTTCTTTATTTTGGCGGCGAATTCGAAAAATCGTCAACGTTAAGCAAACCATTAAATTGGTTTAACACCATGTTTCGGGTTGATGACAACAAGTGTTGTTGTTTCTGATATAAACCAGTGCTTAAACAACACAATATAATCAACATCATCAGGTTTTATTACCCTTCGAACATACAGTAACAGCAAAATACAACAATCTTCCTGTTTTCCTTAACTGAATAATCGTTGTCAATAATAGTTAATCATAATTTTTAGTATTCCACTTATCTTTACCTAAACACACACCATATTCATATTTAGTCAAGACATAATAAATATTTCTGAACATTACCATTAATTTAACTTGAAATTTATCTACATTCAATTTTTACTTCCAAGTATTTTAATTTCGATTTCCAACTATACAGAAAAAAAAACATGTCATATCAAAGAGTAAACGATACTTTCAACACTGTTCCTGATTCGGACGAATCTGGTATTGAACTTTCCAATATAATTGCAAATAATAACGCTAATTTGGCTTCAAATCATTTTGATGAAGCAACACAGAATCTTTTAAACTCGATTGATAATGATGCTGATAATCATAGTTTTAATGAAAACATACAACAGACACCAAATTTGTCTCGTTTGACACAGCTTCAAGGTTCATCCGACAGCCAACTACTCGACCAACAACAACAGCAAGACCAACAACAACACCAACAATCACAATCACACAACGATAATGACATCAACGGAACTTCCAACAGTAACTTCAATATACCCAACCACACAATCCTGCAAAGAGTTAGGAACAACGTTGTTTATACTTTGATGAATGCTCCACTTTTAAGATTTTTTAAGAAAGACAACCGTTACAATTCACTAAACCCACCAGGACCACCAATAAACGCTTCAAATTGTCCGAGTATGGGATGGGGTCAAGATGGTGTTTTCAGTAATTTATCTGCTAAACCTACCGTTCACCATGAAGATCCAACAACCAACACTGCACTACCAACATACGAAGAAGCTGCCAACGATCCAACTCCTCCGTACTGGGAAGCCACCATTATGGCAGGTTACGAAGATGAGATCTTTGTTGATGGATTGCCAGTTGGTAACATCATAAACTTTATTTGGAACATGATGGTGTCCATCTCGTTCCAATTTGTCGGGTTTGTTATCACGTATTTATTACACACTTCTCATGCTGCAAAGAATGGATCACAGGCAGGTTTGGGTGTTACTTTGATCAGTTTCGGTTACTACAGTATTCCTGTTAGCTTTGATGACGATGCTGGAAATGGAGAAGAAAAGTTGGAACCATTTGATCCAAACTTCATTGATGTCAGCACTGGAAAGACCTTGGATGGGTCTATTGATGATTACTCATCCAGTCTACCCTCTTTGAGTGGTGTTGATGCTGATGCTGCGGCCAGTACTGGACACAGTGGTGGGTCTGATTCTTCGCAATCGAACAATTTTATTTTTGCATACGGTTTATTGGCTGTTGGTATATTCATCGTTATTAAAGCCTTCATCGATTATTACAAGGCCAAGAGAGCCGAAAGAGCAATTCTTAATCCAGTTAGCGTTCCAGGCGAGCCATTACCTGAGGCCTAGGATATCTATACATTTTGGCTATTTATTAATGATTGAGTTCTATTTTTATTTTTATTATCACTTCATGTTATACTTTTCTTATCTTTTGTTAAATTTTGAATTATGGTTTTTATTATTTTTTATTTTGGTAATGGGTACACAAACTTGATTGTTTTACTATGAATCCTTTTTTTTGTAGAACGCATTATGTTTATTTATTTATTCATTTAATTATTTATTTCTGTATTTATACTTTCTTTCTGTATTTATAGTTTCTTTCTATAAAACTAATGTTATTATTGCATAATAAACCTTCTTAATGTAAATTAACTAAGCAGAAATACATATACTGATACGTGACTATGGGTACACAATTTTTGATACACAAGATGATATTAATCAATTATGATCAAGCCATCAACACCAACATATTTTCATAGATAGTGAACACAATACCACCTGACAAGATCAATCTTCCTAATCTTGGTGTAGCACCTTTCCAGAAAGTCATTAATCCTTCTTCTCTGAAAATCTTCGCAAAACAATCCAATGTATTCTTATACTGTTTATCAGCACCTAATGCTTGCATTCTAGTCTTGACTGTATCAATAGGCATAGTTGTATAAACAGTAATGACACCTGCAAAAGCACCCAACATGAATGTTAACTTGGATGACAATGGTTCATTTGCTGGTGTTCCTGAAGCTTGTTGTAAGATACCTTTAATTTGGTTATAAGATCCTAATCTCACTGCAGAGTTGGCTCCTTGTCTCATGGCCACTGGCAACAAACCAGCGTACAAACCTCTGAATCCAAGGTCTTTGATTAATCTGAAGGTACCCATTCCAGACTGGTATTTTGGTTTAACAGCTTGTTTATCATCAATCTTGGCAGTTTTGATGGCTTCGGCAGGTGTCACAGCAACAAAAGATTCTAATAAACCGGCGCCCAAACCAGCTAAAACACCTCTAGGACCAGACAACTTACCATCCTTGTCAGCTAACATCTTCTTGATGGCATCGAAACCAAGGAATCTAACAGATGCTTTGGCAGTGTTACCGACAACGAAAGCAGGACAACCAACGTATAATGAAGATATCCCTTGGGTTTTGGCAACGGTGTAAATCAAGACAAGTGGGTTGCGGGACATCTTTGCTGATTTATCAACTAGTTGTAATCTAGTTTTTGCGAATTCGAATGGGTATGTGATGACACCTTCCACAGCACCGGCAACACCACCGGCGATGAAAGATTTCATTGGGTCAGGTTTTGGAGCATATGTTGTAGTGGCTGCTGATGATTTTTGTTTAGACATGACTAGATTTTTACTTTTATAAATGGATGTGTATTGTTTGGTTTCTTCATGGTAGTATGATAATTATAGTCGAAAAAAAATTTAAGTTGATAAAAAATAAAAAAGTAAGACCAGAATGAAATTTTTCGAAGTTTCGAAGATAAAAATTAGAGATGCGCTCGGATTAATTGGGAATTTTTATTTCTTATCGGGGATTAAATTGTACCACTTTTTGTTGAAGCTATTTCTTTAGTTACACTTGCTTATTCAAATTTGATGAATATTATTTATGCCTTATTTAAATACTGAAATACTCATTATACTAAATATCAATATTGTTTTATTATCTTTTGATGAATTCTTTGATGAAAAAAGCTAACCTCAATCTAAAGAGGTTACTCACCTTGTAGCCACCACCAAGGAGAATTAGCATCGCCTCATACCTGACCAGTAAGCTCAAGAATTACAATGCTGATTTATGATTTCGTCCCATATATTTTTGATCAACTATTTTCTTATAAACATTAAATATCGAACAATTAACTGAACATACTACTATAGATTATATTCATTACATAGATATATTGCCCAAAAATTGAAATAGTCAAATTCATCACTTTTAGTTTTACTCAGCGTCACTTTCAATATCTTCAAACATATCCTCATCAATTTCATCAATATCAAAGTCATCAAAATCAGCACCAGATGAGGTGGCAGTAGTGGCAACAGCAGTATTAACAGGTTCAGAAGTAACAGCGGTACTACCGTTACTATCATCTTCAACATTCTCTTCAGTTTTGACTCCAACTTCATCTTCCATATCATCGTTGAATGCATCTTCATCGATATCATCCTCATCCAAATCATCCATCTCTTCTTCTTCTTCCTCTTCCTCTTCCTCTTCTTCTTGGGCTTGTCTTGCTCTTAGTTGAGCGTAATAGGCAGTCAATGCATCTATTTCTTCCGCAGACTCACCATTCGAGGAAACCGGTAAACTCTCTAGTGGATCACTGTTTGATGGTGCAGACGCACCATCTCCGTCTGCACCATCTCCTGAAGATTTAGCATTAGCATTAGTACTTTCTTCTAATATTTCACTTTTCACTACATTGCTGTCGGTTTCAGTTTTAACTCCGCCATTTTCAGACTTGACAATAACACCATTCGCAGAAGATGGCGTATCATCAGCACCTTCTTCTTTAACTTGTAGTTGTAACTCCTCATCTTCATCTTGATCCAGTCTACCTAACGAAGCTTTGCCTACGGTAGATTCCATATGCCAACTTGGCAATGCATTTTGCTGCATTTTTTCGTTTCTTTGATCTTGTAATTCTTTTTCCAGTGCTTCATTTTCATCATTTGCTGTGATGTTAACATGGACAGTAGCTTGTGATCTTCTTGCCGCATTTTGTAATGATTGTGACATTCCATTCTTTTCTTTATTCTTATTACTCTTAGAAGTTCTATTGGAAACAGTATAAGACGCAGCTGACGACGAAGTTGCAGGGATACTCTTAATCAAAGAACTTTCAAAGTTGTTATCTTCAATTCTCATTCCATCAATTCTTTTCAATGATTCAATGATTGGTTCTAATTGAGTCATCAATTTTTCCAACTTTTCTTGTCCCTTTTGAGCTTCTAGTCCTGAATCATCCTCAACTAACTTATCTGAACAAACTGCACATTCAAAATTCATTTTATCTTCACTTAATAAAGAAGCTGCATCCAGTAAAGAATATCTAGTATGACAAGTTGGACAAGCATAACCTTGGGGATCATTGTATTGACCAATTTCATCCTTAACGGTTTTAACAATCGAATGAATTTTCCATTTGATTGCATCAACCGCTTCAATCCAATGTATAAAATAATAAGTTTTTGAAATCATTCTAAATTGATTAGCTTCTTCTTTTTGAGTAAAGGCCACTATTAATCTGTCTTCCAATAATCTATTGCAAAACGACCTGAAAACTTTACGATGCATACAAGTCAATTTCAAAAGATCTTCCTCAAAGACAACAGAATGGAATAGCAGAGCATCAAGAATTAAAACACATTGATGTGGATAAAAAGTTCTTGATGCTAATCTAATAAGATTCTTCATCTCTCTTTCGGCAACATTTGACATTGACGACATTCTGGCTGGGGATTGTGCTTGATTGGTTATTTGATCTTGGTTTTTTCGTAGTTTAAAGCTTTTATGATGAAAGAGAGTGATCAAGTTAGCGTATACTGTGCCTTAAAAGAAGTAAAAAGTTTAGTGACAAAAAGATTGAAAACATAAGTTTGGTAGATGAAGAATAATGGTTATATCAGTAGTACAGAATTGAGTTTTGATAGAAACATGAAGATAAATTTGGTTCTTTGGAAAATGATTGTTTACATAATCAGAACATTTGCAAAATCACGTCGATCGACCTCTTACTGATGTCAGTCGGGATGAAAAGATGAAAAGAGAAGTTGACCACCAAGGACAATCAAAATGTAAATTAATTATTGTTGCTGAAAACTATAAAACAAATCGTAAAGCAAAACTAATAGAAAAAAATGTTAAAAAGAATATACTTGAAATTCGTGTATATAATAAAAACAAGATAAAAGTTGGAAAACATAACAGAAAGACGCACGATTTTCATTCTTCATTATCAACATTTGGATCAACGTTATCATTGAAATTAGTAGAATGCGTCAACTCATACTTCATCAATCTCATCTTTCTACGTCTATTGATAAAACTTAAATTACTATCATTGGAACTTACCTTACCTGAAGAACCTAAGTTACAAGCACCACCTAAATCATTTTCATCTTCAATCAGTTTATCGTTGCCCAAATACAAAATCTTCATAATGTTACCAAACGAGACAACTATTGATTTATGACCAAATTTAGTTATTGGTCCTAATTTTTTAATCAGTAGATTTCCTGAATTGCTGCTGTTTAGTTCATCGTTTGGTAATTTGAAATACTTGATTTCACCAGTTGATGACATTGTCCAACCTTCCCAGATATCGTTCAACTTAGGATACGATTCAACCAATGCGTTTGATTTTTTCAATTTCTTGTTATTGTTCAAAAAGGAAGATGATCTATCAGTACAGTTTTTGCTCAATAAATTGAATGCACTAGAGTATGAAGTTGCCTTATCAGAGACATTGATAACATCCTCTTTTTCTTTTCTTCTTAAACCCATTAACATGTTTAAATCAGTAGCACACCAACCTTCAACATTATTTAACCAATGTTGATGTTCAGTGACACTATCGAAACCAAGACATCTGGTTTCTCTTGGATCTCTTTCTACTCTCAAGCAAATAGAGTTCTTGGCCTTGTTATCGATTGAAAAAGTGTGCAATATTAGTAAATCAGAATCAAGCTCGTTGTAAACAACACTGAACGATGAAATGGACGCACAACCACAAAATTTACAGTGTGATGGTTCTGGATAAAATATTCTCAATGAATTTGGCTTGAACTGCCCAATAAAAAAGGTTTTCAATAAAGTACCCGTTTGAACATCAATCAATTCAACTCTCAAATTGATTGCTCGAACAATCATACCAACAAAAGGCATGGTGATCATAACTGCATCCGAATAGTCAATTTGTTCATGTTCATGTTCATGTTCATGTTCGTGATCATGGTCATTACCAGGTAATCTTGGCGAGTCTTCAAGGCAACTAGAATTTGTTAAAGTAACTTGTGAATTTTGTCTCAAATGAGTCCTGAATTTTTGGAATTCTTCGATTGATTTCATATTCATCGATGAAGTCCTTGAAATGATTGCTGGTGTGATCAAAGATTTACCGGAATTGTATGAATTTTTTTGAATTTTAACGTTTCTAACTTTCCATTTATTGTTGATAATGGTTGAAACAATCAACGATCCATCAGCTAATATACAAACCAATCTATCATTAACCCTTGGTGAAATCAATTTTTGAATAGCTACTATTTTCAAATTTGTCAATTGGAATTTTTCAATTGATCCATCTTCACATGAGACTATAACAACTTCACCTGATTTCAAAACGATGATAAATTCCTTATTTGAATTGTTTAAAGATAGCTGTTTCAAATTAGTTGATCTATCGTATGTCGAATCTATTGATAATGAACGAGTCAAAACTGAAGGACCTGCATTTATTGTAGTTCTACCTCTTGATTTCAATTTCTTAGTTGTTGTTGACTTCGGGATTGCTGGTGTTGCTGAAGTAGTGCTTGGTGGCAGTGGTAATGGTGGTGCAAATGGAGTTGAAGTTGCTGGGGCTGATTCTTCATCAATTGAAACGTGCTTATTCAACTTTGATGTTCTAGTTGTCAATTTTGAAGACATCTTTTTCCGGCTATTATTGTTGATAGAAGCTTTTGATCTAAAAAAGGATTCCATTGGAACACCACTATTGATTAATTCACTAATTTGAATCGCCCACACCCACGACATGGATAATCTTGACCAACATTTAACAACACCGGATTTACTAAATATAGTGATTAAAGAACCTGATGATGACATAACGACGTTGGTAATAGGTAATAATTTGTTGGATATAGGTAATTGGGTTGGACTTGGTAACGGGTTTGTCATCGGAGACCAGACTAAAACTTTATGATCCATGCCAACGGAGACAATAAATGGACAGGATGATGTTGAAATCTTGACAATATCCAAGAAATGTGCATTAACCAAATCTTTTGAATTGAACTCAATCTCCGAATCACTTGTTATTAGAGTTGAAGTGTCAATTTTAGTTGAATCGGTCAAAGATGAGGACAAACTTTCCTTGTCAATTGAGAATTTCAACGCAATTGAAGCAGAAGACAAAACAAACATTAAACAACTGAAAAATTCACAGAAATAATACAAATCAAACTTATAAATTGTATTCAAATCAAAAGTTATCAGACTATTTTTTTTCAGAGTGTTGAAATTTGTTATTATTATCGGATCTGAAATGGAAATTATAAATTCATTCCTGGTGTTTTTGAAACCGTTGAATTTAGAATACAAATTTATCAACTGATTCGTAAAATCGTATTTGTTCTTGAAGAAATTGAAATTTGAGTAGTTGAAAATTGTTATAATGAAATTTTTAACCAACATTTGATTTTTTTGATGACGAATTGTTTCAACGATGTTTAAACCATTAGTCCATTTCAAAGTGAAGAATAAAGAAATTAGAATAATCAAAACTGAATTCTTGATGGATTTGAACAATGGTAGTTTAATTTTCAATAGTATTTGACCTAAAAACCTTTTATAAGATATTTTGTTGTTATTTGAAAGTGACAGTTTGTTGAAAATGGTTAATGATAAAATTGACCCATTACCTAGCGGTTTTATTGATTTTGAAGTTATCAATTGATTTTTGTTGTTGTTTGATCTTTGTAATAGATCTTCCAATTCTAGCCTTCTAATATCTATACTCAAAATCGTCAAGAAATAACTTAGATGTAATAGATGATCAAATATCAAAGTTAACCCAACAAACAAACAGTATTGTTTAGTTAAATCATTGTTGAAAATTAGTGAAACCAATAAAAGTATTATGCATGAGGTTATTATTATGATTAAACTAATAGGACCAGTCTTAACCAAAGAATTCAACAATCTGATTGATAAACTTAATTCATCAGAAATTTTAGAAATTGAACTCAACAATCTAAACATATTTTCGATTGTTATCAGGAAAACCATCATTAAAACTATTTGAATTGGGATTTGGAAAATTAAAAGTTCTTTGTTGAAAAATAGAATGATTGAGATTGAAGCGAATATGGAAAGTAAGATTTCAACCACAAATGCAACCATTAAACCAACCCTCGATTTGATTGAATGAATGTTCGTTATTGAAATCATAATATATATTAATAATAAAATCGGTAATATTTTAATTAATACTTTCTCGAATGAGTTTGAATAATGGTACTTGACTTTGTATAGTTCGTTTCTATTAGAACCTTGAGGGTTAATTTCATCAATGATTATAAATCTGCCCTTTTCTAATTCTTTTATTTTTGCTAAATTTTCATTCAATTTACTATCAATTTGATCATTTGGTTTATAAATGATACAAACCTGGAAAGAATTTGAATTTTTTATCAATCCATCGATTTTAACTAGATCATTGAATACATTATAGTTATTGTTTATGTTGTTTTTTGAATGAATTGTTTTGAGAATGTTCCTATCATTTTGCAACTCAGTTAAGTTATTATTCCAATGATTGAATGGAGAGTTCAAATAAACTGAATTTAAATCTATATCTTCCAATAAAACATTCTGTAGATTTAGTAAATCAACAAGATAAGATTTATCCAGTACTTGAACGTTGAAAGTATCATCAACTAAATTCAAATTCAATCGAGAGTCAAAATTATTTAAGTTTGGCTGCATCCAATAGTATTTGAATTGAAAGTCAACATCATTATTTTTGATGTTGTTGTTTGATACTATACTATCAATATCGATTGATTTAATATAGTTATTATTGTCATTTATTAGAAGGTAGTTTTGGGATATGAGCAATGAATACAATGATGGATATGAAAGTATGAAGAATAAAGTTGACGGATACAAGATGAAAGAAGTTGGATATTTTAATAAGTTCACAATTATCAATTTGTAGTGGTATTGTAAATATTGTATGAATGAAAGATAATTTTGGTTCAGTAAAAGGTTGTACCGTTTAAAGTTGAATATCAAAGAGTTGATCATTTTTCCAATTCATATGTATGTAATAATAATAAAAATTCGGATCTAAAATTAAAGTTGTGGTATTGTGAAATATAGTGAACGTATAGCAAACATATAGTTATATATGTCTATGTATGTTTATGTATGTTGGAATTATAGAATTGGCATTCACTTGTAAGGAAGTTGGGAGACAGAGGAAAACCAACAAAACAAAAAAACAAAAAAAAAGAAAACTTAAGCAATTGATAAGGTAAAACCAATGTTGAATATATAAAACTGAACAAGTTTTTGAAATGATAGGAAAACTTGATTAATTGTCAGATTGTTGGGTGATTTGCATTATTCAAAAGAGAAGAATCTAAAATGAAGAATCAATAATGAAGATGAAGAAGAAGAGGAGGAAGAAGGACAACCAAACTGAACCAATTGGAACCTGTTTGGCTTTATTTCAAATTTGCATTTTCACACGCTCTTTCTGAAAACGGATTCTATAAAGAGGGCGGTGCTCTCCAAATGCCGAATACTTTGGTTGTTTTTCTCTTGTATGTATTTACATTTACAAACTACTAGCATCTATTTAAATCCTATCATAAACATATATACATATGTATATATAAAGAGAGACAAAAACGTGTAAGGATATAAGAAATATAGGATACAGAAATTACAACACACGTTGTTTAATCAATCATAAACTCCATTGGGTGCAGCTGATTTGAAATCAATTTTCGGCAAAGCAAAATTCAAAGCAAGAAATATAATTGTTTCCCACGCCGGCTTTAAGCGAGAGTCGCGTCGATCGATGTTCCCAATTGTTAATTATTCTGATTTCGATAAAGCCATCTTTACCGTGGTTTATAATTTGTTTGGGTTTATATATAAATCTACATACATATACATCTTATTGGGTATATATAGGAAACAATCACAAAATAAAAAATAAAAAATAAAAAATAAAAAATAAAAAATAAAAAAAAAACTACCATGGTATAGTGTTTGAGCGGTGATCGTAAAGGTCATTTGAAGGAGGGGGGGATAAATTGGACAATGGAAAAAAAAGCGGAACAGAGAAGGAGAATCATCATTTTGCATTCAAATAAAGTTGATTATCAACACAACAATTTATCTTTCTTACCCATTCACTGTTTAAAATTTCTTTTGAAGTGATTCTTCTATCAGCAATGGGATCTAACATTGAATAAATTACGTTTTTACATTTATCTCTTTTCAAAATTTCAATTGGTTCAAAACCTTTTTTATCCCTTCTTTTCAACAAGTAGTTTTTGAAAAATTCATCTTCTTTATCATCAGCCAATTTCCATAATTGTCTGCCTGTTCTCATAACCATATAAATAACACCACATGCCCAAACATCAACTGGCCTTGGATCAAACTCATCAAGCAAATATTCTTCAGGGGCAATGTATGGTGAAGAGCCTGAAATACCTAAAGATAACTGAATTTCAGATTCCCAAGCCGTTTTAAAGCATTCAGAATTACCGAAATCAGTGATTTTCAAAATACCCTTTGATGTTAACAACAAGTTCTCTGGTTTTAAATCTCTATGAGCAACACCCATTTCATGCATATAAACAACACCTCTTATTAATTGTTTAAAAAAACAATCAGCTTCAATGTATTCTAATCTACCAGCCGTTATGATTAATGAGTATAAATCACCACCTGAACAATATTCCATAACCTCACAATAATTTGATTTTAAATCTTTTAATAAGTCAAACGTGGCTATAATATTTAAATGTTTTAAGGATGATGAAATACAAAATTCATTAGTTAGCCTTTTCGAATATGTTAAACTTGATTCATTTGGTTTTTTCTTAAATTCCTTAACTGCAAATAATTCTTCTTCAACGTTTGGTTGTCTTTTTTTATGTGATATTCTAACAATACCAAAAGTACCACGCCCAATAATCTCTTGACATTTACCGTATTTTTCTAAAAAAGTTCTGTTATCAGTATCGTTTGAGTTGTTATCGTTAATACTCACTGGATTCAAAGGTTGTTGCATCACATCGGATGGTAAATCCAATGAAAAATTAGTTATTTGACCATCTTGAACTTGATTAACTAAAGAGTTGAATAGGGTGGGTGGTTGCTTGTTATTAATTTTATTATTGTTTAGTTTATTAACTTTATCAATTGCTTCTTTATCCAACTCTTCTAAATTGTTTGATGACAAAATGTTGGGAATTGCAGAAACTGAATCATTTGTACGTAATTTTTTTGAACCACTAAACCAATCTTTAACCATCTGACTTAATTTTTCTTGTCGTTTAATATTTTTCAAAAAATGTGCATGTGAATTGCTGTTATCATTATAAATGATAAACCTTGCTTGAGATATAGTTGATGATCTTGTTGAATCTGTACGAGAAAGGTTGTTATTAATATTAGTAATATTGTTACTATTCTTATTGGTTGATGATGATGATGATGATGACAGTGATGGTATATCTAGTGGTCTTTGCTGTTGTCTTTTGGGTAAAGTATGAATTGTCAATTGATCCGATGAACTTGAGGGGGTAAACAATGCTGCTGATGTTTGATTTGGGGGTGCCAGTTGATTCAAATTAAAATTTGAATTTGGTATGGAACTTATTGAAGATGAAGAGTTTGAAAGTGAAGAATTTGATGTTCTATTCGACATTTGAATCTGGGGAGGTGATAATCTTGAATCATTTTGAGATTGTTGTTGTTGTTGCTCAACAAGGTTTGAAGAAGAAGATGAAACATGAAATAATTTGTTCAGTTTGTCTGATAAACTGACTTTTTTTTGTTGATTCAGACTCTGAGCCTGTTGTTTATCGGATGCCATTTCGACACTCAATTCGATGACCCGATTTATGCTAAATGATGATTAATTAAGAAGAAGAAAAGTGAATACAACAAAAGTGGAATCAAGGCTTTGAAAACAAAAAAAAATAAATCGTGTGTTTGTTTTTTTTTGTTTTTTTAAAGGAGAATTGAAGAAAAGTCAAACTTTTTATTTTTTTTTTATTTTTTTACTTTTCGTTTTTTTTGTTTTGGGTTCAAAAAATTTCACAGCCTTTTTTGCTCCTTTATTAACTCTTACTTAACTACTTACGTCCAAACAACATATCTCTCCGATCTTTTCAATGAGAATCTTACAATTAAACACATCCCTAGCAATTTCTCTTGATAGTTTCAAATAAACTTCAAAACTGATCTTATTTCTATTGAAAATGATCCATAATTGGTCTAGTAAATCATTCAAAGAATTCAATAAACAAACTTGATTATACAATTGATTGAAAACAATTGTTTCATTGATAATTAAATCATCAACAGAAGTATCTGATTTATTCTCCAATTTGGCAATAAAACGGTTAAAGTCATCTGTTTTGTAGTGTAATGTTTCATTGTTTTCAGTTAATTGAACATCAATAAAATTCAAATAACTTTCTATATTTATTGTTGATTCTGTATAGTTTATCAATTTATTTTGTAATGGATTGATCAATTGCTCAACTAATTGTGATCTTAGAGCTTGGTTTAATCTAACTTGTGTTGCTGTTAGTGAATCAATCAAGCTGTTATTTATAGAGTTTGGATTTGGTGGTAACAAAGGCGGTGGCGATGACACGGACTCTTTTACTATTGGATTTATTTTATGAACAATTAATCTTGATGAATCTTTAGCAAGATGATGAGGAGGAGGAGGAGGAGGAGGAGTAACAGTAGATTGAATAGTATTATGAGTTGGTTTTGGTGGTAAATTTGGTTTCAAAATCAATGGTTGACATGTTTTCAACGTTGATATCAATAGATTTAATAAATTCAACAATCTGTTGTTTTTAGGTTCAATATTATCGTTTGAAGTATCTAATCCATAATTTTTAGCCCAATTGGATAAAAACGGATGATAGAACCTACCATTTGAATCAATATTATTCGATTGATTTATTATGGTATCGGTACTTGTATTTGCATTTGTTGCTGGTAATGGTTTAATGTATATTATTGGAGGTGAAGTTGGATAATTGAACGGAATCCATATTTCAATAGGAATTTCAGATATTTGATGAGTGTTGTTTGTGGTTGTTGTTGTTGTTGCTGTTGTTGTTGCTGTTGTTGTTGCTGCTGCTGATAATAATGTAACCGGTATGTTACCAAATAAACAGCATAGTAATTGAGTTCTACCTATTTCGTTTATATGAATATCGGTCTTCACTTTTAAGAACTTATTATAACACATTAGGATTAGAGATATATCTTGATAAGAAAGAACAGGGTTTGAATACTCTGGTTGGAGGACACTGTAAAGCCATTGTAGTAGTTGCTGAGGTAGTTGTGACATTATTAATTATTATTCTTATATACATATAATATATATATATATATATCTTATCAGTATAAGTTCATGATAACCATGAATATAACTGTAAATAGTGTTAATTGAAAAGATGATTATTTGAACACAAAGAAAGAAAACAGCACACGTGACTTTTCTGATTGTTTTTTTTTTTTGAATATTCTCAGAGATTTTTGGCTGCTTTTTTTCGATTTTTGGTTTCCTGTTGATAAAAATACCAATGATAGATTAAAGATTATATACTGGGGTTAATAGAGAAAAGGAATTGACAATTCATCAATTATCCATATAATATAATATAATATACTATATATCATGAGTGGGTACGTATAATTCCTTTAACTATTACCGGCATCACATAGAGAGATATCTAAGTACTAACCTTTATCTTTAATATTATTACAGTTGGACCGTTATTTGGACACTATTAGTTACATTGGCATTAGGTGCCACTTTTTGGAAATTTGCTCCAAAGGATAATCAAACGTAAGTTTATCTTCAATTACCATCAAGAATTTATTATCAATTCATACTAACATTGTTGTATCTAATTTACATATTACACAGCGTTTGGAGAAGTACAGTCTCATTGACATTAGCAATGATGTTTTTGATGTGGGCATTTACTTATTTAGCACAATTACATCCGTTAGTTGAACCAAAGAGATCAGATTTAAGACCTGAATTTGCTGAATGATTTATAACCAACCACAACACTAAATGAAAACAAAACAAAACAAAACAAAACAAAACAAAACAAAAACAAAAAAAAAAGACAACCTGATAATATAGACAAACAAATTTATCATTAAAACCCGCTAACTTATTATCAAATAAAATGTTACACTATAAAATACAACTCTGAATTACAGAGAAAAAAACAACAGCAAAGGGGCGACGAATATATACAAATAGTTATTTTTTTTTGTATGTATATATACATATATTGAATAAGATTGGTGCATTGATACGTATTAAAGACTTTTATGTTATTATGTAACCGCATATCAAATGTTATGAAACTACATCTGTTTGTTAGTTATAGTGGTGATCAAATCCACTTGCAATTGACTGATGTGAATCTACGTAATTAAACAAAAAAGTGTGATTTTATGTATATATTTTCATTTATCTTCAATCTTTACAGAGGAGAGAGGTTAAACCACCGAAACAACCAACTGAATAGCACGCACCCATTTAACCTGCGCTATATATATATGAAATAAACCGAAGCAAACTGTTAAGCATGCGAAGAAGTATGTCCTCAATAACAAGACCAGATAAACTATAATAACAGATATCATCGTATTTCGACTATTAGTATTTATTTACTTATTTTTATTGAAAAAAAAAATTGTAGGGAGATCCATCAAGATAGAAAGGAAAATGGAAGAAAAAAATAATCCTTTCAAACAGTTGGACAACCATCCCACGATCCATTGAATATAATCGAATAGAAGTATCAAATCAGAACGATAATCCAATGGCTTTATCTCCTCCGCAAGTAGAACCCATAATCCTATTGAATTTAAAATTAATCAAATAAAGGTAAGAATGAGGCAGAATTGGAGTGTAAAATTATCATTATAAGTTTAAAAGAAGAATGATGGCAGTATTGATTGAGACTGATTGTTTGTTATGAGTATTAACTAATACTGCTATCTGCTTCAATTAAAGCTTATAATCTACTAATATTATTAGTTAATAAGTATATTTAGAACTATAAAAGATGAAGAAGAAAGTAAAGACATAAATAAAAGTTGATTGAAGAAAAAGAGAAAATTTTCGCTTTTTGGCTAAAAGAGAACGCAGGCGCGGCTTGGAAAAAAAGACCAAAAGTTCAAGTTTAGTTGTCTTGTCTTATTTTAAGGGTTTCAACCATATTGGATTTTATAGTTTGATTCGATAGTATGGGAACATGACATTGATCTGTACCCGAGCTGATACAGCGTCATATACAAAATAAACAATCAGTTGATAAACTTCGATACACTGTGTGATGCACACATGCACTCAACCAACGATATATATACACATACAAACAGACACACCTCACCCACATATAATTTAATACTCACACAAATTTAAAACCCATTGATTGGTTGATTGATTGATCATGGTTTGGCTAATCTTTCAACCCATTATATCAACTTTCCAACTTTTGGTGTTTTTATTCATTACACCAACCTTTAATTTTATTAATAATTTGATATTTGGATTGTTTCAATTACCGATCAACATTATACTGAAAATTCTTTTCAATACGAGCTTAATCAATTTATCAAGATCATCATCAACTAAGATAATAATTGATTTAATCAAGATTTTATATCAATTTTTGATAGTTTCAATACTGACTGGGTTACTGATTGGGTTTATGAATTCAATTTTAATGGTTATAATAAACTATCTACTAACTTTCAAAAAAACCAGGTTTGAAGTTATAAATTTTACTAATCTAAGGTTCTTTATCTATGATGTTTTTGAAAATATAACTAATAGTTTGCTAGTTAAATTGAACATTTACAAACAAAAGGATACCAACCAATTAAATATTTCTTCCTCTTCAACTCTAACTTTAACTCCAACTCCAACTGGTACTTCATCTCCTTCATCTACTACTACTACTAAAAATGCATTAATCAACAATAGATTGAACATGACCAAATCAGAACTACAATCCTTCTTATCTTCTCCACAGAAAAAATCCCCATTATCAACATCTTCACCAAGAAAATCAACTCCTGTAATGTTGAAACAAATAAACACCACAACATCTAATACAGCATCATCTAATTTATATAACACCGATACCAGCAAACTACGAGAACGGTTCAATACTTTCTATGAAGATGACGATGGGTACGATAGTTCACTGAGAAGTAACAAAGCTGGATCCACGACAATCACCACAGACTCAATATTTTCTTTCCCACCTTCCATTCCACCATCCCATACTTCACAGACAACATCTCCATCGTTGATATCCAGTACATCCAGTTCAACATTAAACATCATTAAAGAAGAAGAGTAAAGAAAATAGAACGATATAACACAGCCTTAGTTTTTTGGGATTTTTTTTTTTTTTTTTTTTGATTGAGTTTTTAACATGGGAACTGAAAATGGGGATGATAACGTTAAATGATCCATCATTTTATACCTTATCTTTGATACATCACATTCCTCCGTATCCTAAATATCAACAAATAAATAAACAAACGAACAAAAGAAAAGTAGATATATAAACAAAAACCGACATATATATATATACACACACACACACACAATGAATTTGAAAGACCTTGTTGGAAATCATTTAAGCGACTACCAGTTTAGCCAAAGGCATATCAGCAGCATCAACACCAACGATTTGACAACAGAACCGTCTGCAAATACTTATGATAACAGCATTGTCAATCACCATCCCATAATGATAGCACTTATAGAGAATAATAATAAACCTCCCAGACTACCATCTTTAGATGAATTATTCAAGTCTGTACCTTTCCAAAATAATCCTACTCCCGATCCTCATCCTCATCCTCATTCAGTTACTCTTATTAATCCACCACTTGGTAATTTTATAACACCACCAACTTCATCATCATCATCATCATCATCATCGTCTACTTCCTTAGCAACATCAAATGTAGAACCCAAATTACCATCCATTTCAATGCTACTCAATGATCCTTTAATAAGTGACAAATGGATAGAATCTAACAATGATAACAATAGCAACAACATCAATAGTAGAAGGAAATTCTCAGCTTTAGTTCGTTCATTCTTAATTTTCATTAAAAAAACCAAATATAATGACCAATTTAATAATAAGCTTGATATTTCAAGTTTTGAATTACAATTCAAACTTGGAAATTATATTGAAAATTATCTCAACCATTTAGGCTTTTGTCCAATTATATGTCCCTATAATTATAGTAACAATAGACATTTCATTGATTTTAGAAGCTTGTTCAATTTCAACATTGAATTTTCATTTAGAGGTCCAAATGTGTTTTTGAGTGAAACTGGTGACTGGCTAGTAAGGGGTGCTAGAAAGATTAAAATAAAAAGACCTCATTCAAATTCAATAATTGTTGTGCCTGTCTTTAGGTATTTTTTCAAAATCAATTTAACTTTTTTCAAATTTGATAAGAAAAGTGACTTTAATTTGACTAAGTTTAACAATTATTTGATTAAATATTTCAAAAATAACTTAAGTTTATTGAATCTTAAAAAATTCAAAAACTTAAATTCTTTTGGTTTGGTCCTCGTTAACGTTGATTATTCTGTTGAAGTGGTGGAATTATAGTGTATAATTATCTATACAGTAATGTAAACAAATTATTATTGATATTAATATTATTATTATTATTATTATTCTTCTTCATCATCGTCCTCTTCTTCCTCGTTAACCATATAATCATCAACTTCATCTTTAGCCCGTTCAGGTTGCTCCTCCATGGCAATAAAATGCTGCGACAACAACTTATTCATCGTAAACATATCAACTTTGTCACCAAACATCGGCTTCATTCTCTCATCACAATTGATTTGTCTACGATCCGTTGGATCTTGTAAATTATTTAATTTAATATGTTCCCACAATTTCTTCACCGTTTGCTGTCTTGTAATTGGCTCATTAGAACCTAAAAATTCAGCCAATGTTTGATCAACGTTCCAAGATTTTAATAAAGCGGTACCTGTTTGTTTCTTAACCAATTTATCTTTATTTTTACGTTTCGTCTTTGCTATTGTTTTGATACTCAATGATGAGTTCAATCTAATCGATAACAATTGATTTTCCTTCTTCAAATCTTCCAATTGCTGCAGCATTGATTTTTTGTTATCTTCGTTATCTTCATTGCTGTTCTTACTTTCCGATATCTTATAATATCGATCCATTATAATGTCATTGATTTCACGCTTGTTGTCAACAAAAGTAGTATCAAATAGCGATTCAATAGCTTTTCTTATCGATTTAACTGAAATTTTCTCCAAGTTTGACACTTTAAGAATTGCATCAATGGTGGGTATACAATCTTCAAGTTCGTATTCAATTTGTTGTTCTTTCTTCGCCATTTTTCACGTACTCCTTTCTTTCTGCTTTTTGTTTGTTTATTTTCCGGTATATTTTATATCTTTTATACGTCCGCTTGCAAGTAGTAAGTTTTAATGGATCCAGCATTAAAAGGTTGGATGTTAATTTGATTCAATATCAGCGGTAGTTGCAGATGTGATGCTAAATCCTTATTCCTAATCGTAGAATAGTGTGCACAGTAACAAAAAAAAAACACAAAAAAGGATTGTGGAGCATACTATAAAACGACGATCGACCTATCTACTAATCAAATCGACGCATAATAGCTACACACTTATTAATATTCTGTGTTTAGTCTTAATGAAGAAGAAATAACTTGAACCTTAAAAGTACAAGAAAATTCATCAAATTAAATATTTAAAGCTATAGATTTCTACTTACTTACCACCATTCTTCAAGTTTCTTTTTTGTTGTAATTCGTTTCTCTTCAACAATTTCTTTCTTTCATCTCTACGTAATTTTCTTGGATCAATTAATTCATCACCATCTTTTTTACCTTTAGCTGGAGTATCATCAACTTCAACCAACCATTGGGAATCAAGTTCTTTATTCTTACCTTTATAACCCCATTTGTTAACCCATTCACCAGTAGCCTCATCATAAACTGATTTACCATCTTTACCCTTCTTTTTGATACCTTTCTTAGCAGCAAATTGCTCCCATCTTGTTGATTCTTTGGCTTTAGGTATGGATTTTTCTCTTGGTAATTGGGTGATTGGATCTGGTAGTTGAATTAAAGTGATTGTTGAATTTTGTCCATTTGATGAATTATCAGTGGTTTGCTTCAATGGTAATGATAAAATTTGATTTATTAATAGTTGAACGTTATCTCTAGTAATTTCTTTCAAATAATCATTTTTAGTCGAGTCATTTGTAATTTTTAATGGGTTTAATGGATTTGGATCAAAAATTGATAAATGTCCAAGATCGTAATTGACTGGGATTGGTTTCTCAACAGTCACTGGTTTTCTAAAATAATGCAAAAAATTAGAAAATTGATTTGAATGTTAGTAAACATGGTATCTATTGAGATGGTAAGGTTATGCTTGTTCAAATACTTACAGTTCTCTTGGTGCGTCAGACATAACGTTCTGTTGTTATTTTATATTCGTAGAGGGTACTATTATATGCTGAGTATTTATCAGTAGTAACAACAAAACCACCCGAAAAGATCAAGTTTATAATCTTAAGTTTGAAATAAAAGTGAAATAAAAAAAAAAAAAAAAAAAACAAAATAGAATAAAATTTTCCTGTAGATCCTATAACGTGCGAAACTCAAATCAGAATATAATTATCAGTCGATCGACTTCTAAGTTTTACAAAATATCGAGTCGGTGTTTTTACTACTATTATTTATACGACAATTCAAATGTCACAAAATTATAAGTCGTATATTGTACAAACTATTAGGATAAAGCTGGCTCACATAGATGAAGTCTCTTGCCTGTCCTTTGTACCTTTTTTCCTATTCTCTTTTATCAAACATATCCTAGTAAAATTACAAAGGATTTAGATGGATAGTAATTGGAAAGATGACTATAATCAATTATTCCAAAACCGACAAACTTTATTCCAAATAATCGACAACAATCCAATCACTATAATTGATAATTTATTTACTTGTTATGCAATCACTAAAACCTTATTGGACTTTAGTTACTTCAAATCAATAAGAGTAATTGAAAATTCAACATTTGCGTTACAAGTTGTTCTAAACAATCATGATAAAAGTTTAACAGTTATTGATCTGAACGGCTATCTATGGAATGAATCTGATGCCGATAAATATGATATAACTATAATTTCAACAACTTTTCAACATGATTTGATATCAAATATCGCAATAAATGATATCATTGAGAAATCTGATTTTGGAAAATTAATAGTTGTCAAGAATTATGATCAGGATAATGAATTCACTTTGGTTCAAAACGTTACATTGAACTTCAAACTTTCCAAACCAAACAATAAATATTATTACGTTGATTCTTCACTATCTGACTATTGTGATCCAATCTGTAAATTGTTGGATTCATTGCTTACTAAAAATTATCAACAAAATAAAACTATACTAGTCATTTTACCTTCATTAAAAGATAGATTTCAAATAATTGATCAACTAACTTATAATTGCAATATATTAGTGATCAGTGATGAGAAATCATTGCTGAATTTGAACAGCAAGTTAGAGAGTTACAAATCAAACATTGTTTTTTTCAGAAACCACCAGAATTTGATTAATTCTTTGAATTATTTGAATTACTTTGAGTTCCCTGAAATTGATGGTGGAATTATTCAATCTTGTTTGAGTTATAACTCAAGATTATTACCTAGAAAGATCATTAATTCATTAACTTCAAAATCAAAAAATGATTATTTTTTAATAAACGAAGATAAATTTGATCAAATGGGTTATAACAATCAACTGAATTCAAATCAAATATTTCCAGTTTTATTGATGTTGTTTCAAAAATACAAGAATAAGCAATCAAAATTACTATATGATGATAATTTTACTAGATTATCAAAACTGAATGGGTTTAAAAACTGCTTGGTTCAGTTGGAATTGTTAGATTTTATAAAATTCAACCAATCAACAGGATTATCTTATCAATTACAAAATCATGTTATTTGGTCAGTTAATCAAACATCAATTCAATTTGATTTTTTTGATAGAAAATGGATTAACCTATTCGTTTCGTTAGATTACTCATTGCAAAACTATCCAGATTCATTAGTTCCGTTGTATATTCTATCAATAATTTGTATGTTGAAATCATTAAACGAATTGGATTATACTGTCTCATCGTTACTTTTTGAGTTAAATCTCTATTATTCGAACCATTTTAAATCACTTGAATCAGATTTCATAACCCTGATCAATTTTTTCAATTCTTTTACTAAATTCCAAAAACCCAAACAAGTTCAATTGAAAACAAATTTACTAAATAACCCATTCACAAAGAAAACGTTGAAGTTTTTCAATCGTGACGGGAATGGGAACTTACTTTTCAGAATTGTTAAAAATTTCTCTCAACTATCTGTTTTACTTGAAGGTATAGATTCATCATCAAAATCTAATGAGGATAGCATAACCAAAGAGATACTCATTTGTCTACAAAAAGGATTTTCTTTCAATTTAGGAATGATTTCTAAAATTGAGGCAATACCACTGGATGACAGGAATCAACTAGTTAAGTTTACGGAAGATGAAAACTCTCTATTTTCAACCAGCCGCGATTCAATTCCTTCTTTTATTTTCAAAGTTCCTGAACACTTGTTAAATTATTATCAAATAGGTAAAATACATTGCTTTTTGGATGATTTAGATGAAATTGATTTGAAGAATGATACTGTGTTTTTTGGCTCTCCTATCAAAAAACATGAACTAATGAATAACTATGGACATTATTATAAATAAAACTTATCCTTTTTTGTGAGCGAAAAGTTGACGGAGTACTTACGGGATTTTACAGTATAATTGGGTTGATTTGTTATCAATGGAACGAACTGACTTTAAAAATTATGCCTATTTTTAATTTATTAAATACAGTTACAACAATTTACAAAAAATCAAAGTTTATACTCCAAACCGACAATTCTTAGAATACTACTTACATAATGCCCGTCCCTGATTGGTTGAATTTAATTAAGCTCGCTCCGGTGCAGGGATTTCCTTTTCTTTTTTTTTTTGGTTTTTTTCAATTATTTTTCCAATCTTTTTTTTTGTATGGAGAAGCCGATGAATCATTGCAACAATACCCATTGATAGCTTAATCTTTTATATGTGTTTTATATATTAATTTGACGGAATAAATATTATTATTATTCTATTTATTGATTAAACATACGTAAAGGTACACAACAAAGTATTTTGATCATGTCTGGATTATTGAGTTTAACAACTAAACAAATCCTATCATCTTCTCAAAGAAGATATTTATCAACAACATCTCCATTATTTAGAGGTCAAAACTTAACTGAAAAGATTGTTCAAAAATATGCGGTTGGTTTACCATCTAATAAGACAGTCTTTTCTGGTGACTATGTTACCATTAGACCAGCACATGTTATGTCCCATGACAACAGTTGGCCAGTTGCTTTAAAATTCAAAGGTTTAGGAGCTAAAAAAGTTAAAGATAACAGACAAATTGTGAATACTTTAGATCATGATGTTCAAAATAAGACCGAAAAGAATTTAGAAAAATACAAGAATATTGAACAATTTGCTAAGGAACAAGGTATAGATTTCTATCCAGCTGGAAGAGGTATTGGTCATCAAATCATGATTGAAGAAGGCTATGCCTTCCCATCAAATTTAACAGTTGCATCAGATTCACACTCAAATACTTATGGTGGTATTGGTTCATTAGGTACTCCAATTGTGAGAACAGACGCTGCATCTATCTGGGCAACCGGTCAAACTTGGTGGCAAATTCCTCCTGTTGCCAAAGTTGAATTGGTTGGCCAATTACCAAAAGGTGTCACTGGTAAAGATGTTATTGTTTCATTATGTGGGTTATTCAACAACGATGAAGTTTTAAACCATGCAATTGAATTCACTGGTGATGAAATTGACAAGTTGTCAATAGATTATAGATTAACCATCGCTAACATGACTACAGAATGGGGTGCATTGAGTGGTTTATTCCCAATCGATGATACTTTAACTAACTTTTACACAAACAGATTATTGAAAGTTGGTCCAAATCACCCAAGAATAAACAATGTAACTATAGATATGTTAAGAAATAACAAAGTGAAAGCAGATGATGATGCATACTATGCTAAAACTTTAAGAATTGATCTATCAAGTTTATCACCATACGTTTCAGGTCCAAATTCCGTCAAAATCTCAACCCCATTACATCAATTGAGTGCTGAAAATATGAAAGTCAACAAAGCTTACTTGGTTTCATGTACAAACTCTAGATTGAGTGACATTAAAGCTGCTGCTGATATTGTTTCAGGTCATAAAATTGCTGAAGGTGTTGAATTCTATATTGCTGCTGCATCATCTGAAGTTCAAGCGGATGCTGAAGCACAAGGTGCCTGGGAAACACTTCTAGATGCTGGTGCAACCCCATTACCAGCTGGTTGTGGACCATGTATTGGTTTAGGTACCGGTTTATTGGAAGATGGTGAAGTTGGTATCAGTGCCACCAATAGAAATTTCAAAGGTAGAATGGGCTCAAGAGACGCCTTGGCCTTTTTAGCAAGTCCTGAAGTTGTTGCTGCCAGTGCTATTGTTGGCAAGATTGCATCACCTGAAGAAGTTAACGGTTTAAGCTGCCCACCGATGAAGGAAATTGTTAAAACTATTACAATCAACGAAAAACCAGTTGAAACTATTGAAACTGCTGCTGAGGAAGGTGAAGAAAGTTCGGGTGTTTTACCCGGTTTCCCAACTGTTATTGAAGGTGAATTAGTTTTATGTGATGCTGATAACATTAATACCGATGGTATTTATCCAGGTAAATACACCTATCAAGATGATGTTCCAAGAGAAAAGATGGCTGAAGTTTGTATGGAAAATTATGATCAAGAATTTGGATCAAAGACAAAAGCAGGTGATATTATTATAAGTGGTTTTAATTTCGGTACTGGTTCATCAAGAGAACAAGCAGCAACTTGTATTTTAGCAAGAGATATTAAGTTGGTTGTTGCTGGTTCCTTTGGTAACATTTTCTCTAGAAACTCGATCAACAATGCTTTGCTAACTTTAGAAATTCCAGATCTAATTAATAAATTGAGAAATAAATACAAGGATGCTGAACAGGAATTAACTAGAAGAACCGGATGGTTCTTGAAATGGAATGTTCCAAAGGCTTTAGTTACTGTGACTAACGGCGAAGGAAAAGTTATCTTGGAACAAAAGGTTGGTGAATTAGGTACTAACTTACAAGAAATCATCATCCAAGGTGGTTTAGAAGGATGGGTTAGATCTGAATTGAAGAAAGAGAATTAATTGACTTAAGGAGAAGAAGTAAGTTAATAAACCCAACAATTTTTTCTACTTGAAATTCTACAGAATTCAGAGATTTTTACAAGTTGCATATATAGACTATAATCTCAGATATCATTAATAGTTCACCATTGATATATATATATATTTATTGAAAAAAAGGGAATTAACAAGTAAAGTAGAATAGGATAGACATGAAAAAGGGAGATTTGGTTTTCATATGGACAGGCAGGGTCTATCGACGCACATTCAAAAAAAAACCAATTATCGTGTGTAAACCAAAATGAAAATTGAGGGGAAACAGAACCAAAACAAAACAAAACAGGCGGGAAAATTGTATTTGACTTTTATAAATCTCGTTGTTTTATGGGGTAACCTCCTCAATTTCGATTTCACTAGTCCTTTTTGATTGTTTATTGTGTATACGATATACAATTGAACATCAAACAAGGCTACTCAAGAGTGGATTTTCCAGTACAAGAAAACAAGTACTTGTGTGAAAATCTTTTGTTCACTTTTATACAACAGACTAAAAAGGTGGGTTCATTATTTTATTAACTGTGCCCAACTTTTGTGAGGGGGTAATTTTTTATTATATTGTACTCTCTACCTTTTTCAATTACAAAAGCCATAATATAACTTTATATTCAATTATATTCATAAATCATACAATAAAACACAATTACGTACATAGATACATACACATACCCACATATACACAACAGTATCATGACAAAACGATATATTTGTCAGTTTTGTGCAAGATCGTTTTCGAGGTCTGAACATAAACTAAGACATGAAAGATCACATACAAAGGAAAAACCTTTCCAATGCTCAATTTGTAAAAATGGATTTGTTAGAAGAGATTTATTACAGAGACATTTGAGAACTGTCCATGGTTTAGTATTAAAGACTAGCATTGAAGGTAATATTTCAATCAATGACGAATTATTAAAATCCCCTCTCAACAACTCAAATACTCCCTTGAGTTCTTCTACAACATCGACAGCAACCACCAGTGGTGGTGGGTTTGGTGGTGGAATTGCCAATAGCCTGCTACTTGCTGCTGCTGTCAATGATAATTCAAATATCTCAAAAGATACTAATCAAATGAATTCAAGTCAGACAGTTGGTACTTCAACCAATTCAGCTACCACCACTGCGAATAATATCAATAATCCCACACCACTATTGAAAAGCGAAACTGATACAGCTATCTCTACAATTGATGAATCTCTAATACTCATTAGTGAGAAGAACGTTATTTCTTTATTAACTCTATCAAACAAATTCAACCATTTGAAATTAAACTTAAGAAACTCAATAACAAACTATATTGTTATATTTGGTACTTCCAAGAAATTCAACGATGAATTGCCAACAATAAGTCTCAATAAGTTACTTTCCATAAATGAAAATGATGAATTATTGTACTTGATAATTTGCTTAGGTGCTTGCCAAATGAATGAATTCAATGATGCTATATTGATGTTCAACAAAAGTTGGGAAATTATAATTGACAAGATAAGTAATTCAAAATTGAATTATAATTCTGGGAATGTTTTTAATAGATTTGTTGATAATTTGATAATTTTAAGCTATATTTACTTGAATTATTTCATCAATTTTGACAACTCTGCAAACCTAGAATCAGCTGACTTGTATAAGAAAATATCCATCCCAATCGACGTTTTATTCGAATATTTGAACAACATTATCAGTACCCATATGACCAACACTTATGGAGCTTCCATAAGTTTACTCACCTCATCATCGATAAAATCAACTTCAACATCCTCAAATAAACGCAGAAAGTCAACCGTTAGTCAAGATAACAATAATATTAAGAACACTGCTAACTTAATAAATCGACCCCATGGTGCTGAAGATGATAAAAAACTGGAATCGTTCTATTGGTATGCCTATCTTTTGCTATCACATTACTCTTTTATTTATAACAAGTCTCCTTCTTCATTACATTTATACTTACTAAATAAAATATTACCAGATGATATTGATTGTGAAGAATCTGAACCACAGAATACAAAGCAACAACAAGTAGGTGAAACTCTAGGTCAACTGATTAGCAGTTTGTCTGTTATTTCAACCTCTTTCCAAAATTTTGTTAATCACAGCAGCTTGACTTTAAAGGAAAAAATTATAATATGTGGGTTGATGAATGAGTTACAAATGATCAAATTTAATGAGACAAACAAATTGAATAAAAACATTATCTTACAACAAGGCTTGTTCAAAGATAACAAGAATTTCCTACACAATGCCATTATTTTGGCAAATAAAAATTTTAACGTTAGTGAAAAGGTGGCTATTAATGGTAGCGAAGAATTCATTGGGCTCGTAACTTTGATTAAAAGAAAATTGTTGATCAATTGTCCTTTAAAATTCACAGATTTACTATCCAATTATCTAATCTTACCTAAATCAAATTACAATTGGATTTTATTGACCTTGACTTTAAAAGAATTCATATTTGAAACAGAATCATTGATTAATGATAAAAACTTCTTAAATAACGACAAACCAATAATTGAATTTGATTTAGCAAAATTTATGAAAATTAATTACTTGGATTCTACATCCAATGCATCACCGAATTCATCAAGTTCATCATCAACTGCATCAAATACCACAACAACATTACCATCTAAAGAACTAACAAACGAAGAAATTTATACCAATATAAAAAACTATATTTCCACTCCATTTAATTCAAATTTCACTATCAATAATAATTTGGGGATTACAACGTTGCCAATGCTATTACTCTCATTAGTTTACATCGACAAGAATTTGAACAACTATAAGAATGATTTGAATTTTCCTGTCAACAATCTGATAATGATTGAATTTGTCATTGGTAATTTCCTGGTGTTAATCAGAATATTGAACTTTTACAAAAAGAAATATTTTATTGATTTATCAGTCCCATTGGAAAGGAACTGGCAGTTAAACAGCAGTTCTTTATCAGACAATAGCCCTAGTAACATGATCAGCAATCAGAACAAAACCAACAGTAATATGTCAGAAGATGATGAAACAGCTGATGATGACGACGATGACGATGAATCAATCATACTTGCTGTTATCTTTTATGTTATCAATGAACTTGGTTGCAACTATGACGAAACCTCTTCATTGAAGGATTCACAACAATCAAAGCAACAAAGTAGTTATACAAAAAGAAGATCAAATAGTATTTCCATTGGAGAGTTCAGTAACAACAATGAAAAATTGAAAAAGATGATGACTCCAATGAAGGATAACCATCCTCACCATAACCATCATCATCATCACTATCATAAAAATAGTAGGGGTAACTTTGCTGAAGATTCAATTAAATCCCAAATTAATAACGATTACAAGTTTTATTTCATTATGAAAAATATAGAAAAGAATTTTCTTGGTTGGTTGAATTTGTTTGTCAATGATTTCCAACAATTAAAGAACTTCATTAATGTTTTTGAATTGGTGATGAACAATGAAATCTATGCAAAGTTGAATTTATTTAATAATACCAACAATCTCTCATACTTGAAGCCACAACAACAACAGATGCATTCGAACATTGATGTCTTTAACCTAATATCTCCACAACCTTTAAACTCTTACAATCAATTCCAACCACACCAACAACAAAGAAAATCAACATCTTCTTCATCTCAATACCAAGAAAAGAGCAACAATCAAGGCTCGAACTTCAGGTTAGGTAGTAGCAGTTCAAACAAAAACAGTGCAAACAGTGCATTAAACAGTAATGACTTGTTTTATTTGCAGCAACAACATCATGAACTTTACAATCAACAAAAATTGCCAAATTTTATAACCTCAACCAATTCAAATCAAAATAACATGATGGATCAATCAGCTTCATCAACAACAACTACAATGAATTCACCAACACAAACAGGGTCAATCAGTCTGACCACCGGTGGAATGACAATCAACAAGGACCATGATTTGTTGGCTAGTTTCACAGGGACTTTGAATTCATCAACATCATCAAATCTCATACCCACAACCAATACCACTAATACTACTACCAACACCAATGTCAACAACACCAACACAGGTGGATCTGTCAATACTAGTAATTCAAGAATCATGTTGCCACCCTTGAGCAACAATTCAAGACAATTACCAAATCCATTCAGATTGAGCAATGCTGGCAATGGGGGTGGTGGAGGTGGTATTAATAGTAACAACAATATGAATAGCAACAATAATACTAGTGGAATCCAAGGATTGGAAGGCATTAATGAATTATTACAAGCTGCTGGTAACAGTAATATTGAAGGATACGATAACAAGAAATGATTGAGTTGTGTGGTTTTTGTTAATTAGTGTGCACCACTATTATTATTATTTTGCCCCTTTTGTGCTTTATTTTGTGTTTGTATTTTTTACTTGTTTGAGATAAGGTAGAAACAGTTTTGTTCCTTTTTCTTTTAAATGTAGAGAATTTCTTTGCCTGTCCGTGTTTGTGTTTTGTAGCTTTTTTTTTATTACCCCCACTTTTATTTATTGTTTTCGAAATTTGTTCATCGAAAGGCACTATTTATTTTTTGTTTGTTCTTTATGTACCTGTTTGTTATTTATTTATTTATTTATTTAATGCCTATTTATTTATTGTGTATTTATTTTTTATTTATTACTTATTATTTGTTTTGGGATAAAGAGTACAAATATCACGTGGGTGATTAGCAAGCCATTTGTTCAAATTCATCATCGAAGAGGATATCAATGATCTTTCCAACAGACCGAAAAGGGTTTTGTTTGGCTGACTATTTATATCTTTTTCCTATGTACATCATTACATTTCTCACCTTTCCTTCTAGATTTACCAAGCCTTTTCATACCTGTACTTCTTGCCTAAAGTATTAATAATTAACCCGTAATAGGTCAAATTTGAGGACAAGCTAATAAACATATACAGCTCGGGATAGTTATAACACTTTTACCAATATTTGTATTCTCATATATGAAATCAATTCTATGATATGATTTAATTGGCCTACCACCTTTATCCTAAAGTTGACTTTTCAATTCTTTAACATTTTGAAAAGTTTGTTAAAAAAATGTAACAGAAAACATTAGCTGTTATCTTTTCTTTTATAAGTATTAGAGTAAAGTACACAAATGCATCTATGCACAACATTAAAATTTTAAATGTTATACTTTAGATACAATCAAATTTGCAATAAAGTTGAAAACCCAGAAGTTAAGTTGTTAACTATCACAAGAAAAAGCCGAAATTATACTAGGAATACGAGCCGCACACTCAAAAGAAGTAAAAAAGTATACGGGCCACATGATCTGCCTGGTGTGAGCTTCTTCAGCCACATATTCATACTATTTTGGTTTTACAACAGTAGTGTCTAGTAAATATAGTTTTGAATAGATGATCAAAATCCTAAAACTAAGGCAATAAACAAAAAAAAAACACGAATAGATAAGAGAAAGTTATATAATGAGAATTTATATAGACTAATGCAAAACTGAAACTAATCAGTTAGCTTGAGGATGAAGCAATTGTTGTCATAGACGATGAAGACGACCCGTTTAACGCATTTGAAAGTAACTGTGAACTATAACTGTTAGTAGCGTTTCGAAGAGATGTGTTGGTAGTAGCAGAATTGTTATTATTCGTTGCAGCTGTGGGTATATTATTATTATTATTATTGTTATTATTAATTGATGATGGCTTCATGGAATGATTTGTAGTCGTGGCTGATAGTTCATGATCATGAACATGACTTTTGCTGGCTCTTGACCCAATGGTATAACATAGTGCCACTAGACCTAAAACTGTAAACATGAATGATGGACTTGTGCTTTTAGATTCATGAATGGTGGATGCTGAAGTGGATGAAGTACTACGATAATACCGTTGTTGATGGGAACTACTACCGTTATTGCTATTGTTATAATGATTTTGACCATGAATATCTTTTTTGATCCCATTACTCAGATTTCTATTATTCAAATTATGATTTAGAACTGAACCGAAATGAATGGTTGTTTTACGTTCATTCATTCTTTTTTCATTTTTCAAATTTCTTTTGAAATGCTTATCAAAATCAAAATGTGGTACTTCATCCTGTGTATTTGGATAATAAGAATTTGTGAATTTGTAAGGGCTGTTTGGAGTCTGAACTCTTGGTGATCTTGTGTAATGGAATTGATTTGGGGTGGATGAAGAGGAGGGTGTTGATGTCGATCTGTTCGTTCTTGTTCTTAATTGTGATGATAATTTAGAATCATGTTGAGATCTTAATGTTGGATCCATTAGCATCTCATATGATTTCTTAATGGACAAATATTTTAAATTTTTGGCATCTAGTTCCTCATTTGATAGATTTTGTGATTTAAGAATATCAGGGTGATACTTCAAACTCAGCTTTTTGAAACTTGATTTAATCTCCTTTTCTGATATTTTGGAACTGTTTGATAAATTTAAATTATCGTAGTGGTTAACTTCGTTAAAAGTTGCTCTTGATGTTGAAAAACGAAGTCGGTTGCTGCTATTGTTACTACAGTTAAGAATTAACCCCGCCTTTTGCGAGGATTTGTATATTTGTATCTTATGCTGAAACATAACCCAATAGTTGAAAGCTTTTCAATATAGATAAATATAAGTATATATTTATTTGAAATTTAAAGTATTTGAAGTGATTTCAACAAAATTTTAAAGTGATGAAAAGAGGTGGAATAAGCTTGTCATTTATGCGATAAGAAAGGAAGAATTTAACGGTTTTAAAAAATGAAAAAGTTTATCGCGTTAACTTTTCCATCTTGCCGTGTGACAACGGAATCTCGTCGTTTTTAACGGATACTTGCTTCCATTTTTTAATTATTCTGTTTTATTCAATACAAACAATAAATAACAATTAAAAAACGGAATTGTACTGATCCATTTATTCATGCCAGTTCGGCAAGCATTGGATTCGCTTGGCCCAAAGTCTATTTATTTATCACCGATAAAAACAGATCTTTGAAAAACCTTACTTTGAATTTACATATGTTACGAAAACAATTACTGATAAATTTTTTTCATCAAGGTATCTATGCAACTGAAGATGAAAAAAAAACAAAAAAAAGTACTTTGGAACTTAATCCCAGAAAATAGGTGGCTTTGAATATGATTTCCATGAATCTACGTGTGAAAATTCTACAAAGCATCTTCAAAAGAAAGTAGGACCAACAAGTTCAATATTAGTAGTTGATTTGTTAAAATTCGATAGTATTAGCGCTAGTATATATATTCAAGCAAAAGTGGCTCACTGTAAATGAGTGAATAGTATAGTACACACAAATCAAACATTTATAGGGATATGATGGTCACCATCTAAAGTAACTGTATCGTCATTATTAATATCACCCTTGGTATTATCACCATCTTGACTATCATTATCATCATCGCTCTTATTGAAATCAAGTTCGATCCAACTTGGCCAAGCTAATTCGTTAATCAACATTGTTCTCATGGCACTGACCAAGAATTTTTCAATCTTACCAATATTCCTCAATATTGATCCGTTACTACTAATACAGTGAGGATTATTATTATTGTTCTTATCATTAATACCCATTTGAGATAAATTTCCAATTGGTTGCTGTTCGTAATTACCCAGTTCACCTTCAATTTTTAAATTTCTAATGATATCGATTCTTTCTCTATTTGATGATACTGCATTTGTAGTAGTGGTTGCTGTAATTTCACTTATTGATGACGTTCTTGAATCTGATCTATCGTTTATACTATCGTTCGTGCTTAAGCTTCTCGAAACTTCTCGATTCATATCTATATCATCATCGTTCATATCACATAAAAATGAAATGAACAGCCTTTTATCCAAATATGCCAACACTGCTAATGAATGAATCGATAAATCTGTAATCTTCAATCTGACTGGCAGTTTAATAAATTCATGTGCTGGATAATTAACCAACAAATTACAAATGACTTCAATGTATATACTGGAATCGAATTTCAAATCAACGGTCAATTGAACATCGCTATCTTTACTTCTAGACTCTTTTCTTGATTCTTCTTTTGGTTCTGAATGTGATGCTTTGGTTGAATTAGAGCTCCCATTTGATAAACTCAAATTACCATTAACATCATAAACACCATCAATACTTAGATTTGCATTCATTGCCATTGGAGTTGATTGCAATTCGTAGTACTCTTGAGCACTATCCTTGATTCCAAATCCACCAATCCCTATACCTGCTGCACCATGACTCATACCTTGGAAATACGAGGAGTTTGTACGAGGCATCAACAGAGAGGTTCTTGATGTTATTGGAGAACCAATCAAGTTGTTGATACTGCTATTGTTATTATTATTGTTGTTGCTGTTACCATTTGCAGTGTTGGAGGATGAGTTTTGAAGAGGTGTTGAAACCCTGTTCAGCCCACTTAGTACTGATGCAACTGGAGAAGGGCTTCTTGATAATTCAAAGTTTGTTTGTGGGTATCGGCTGGTGATTGAATGTTTCACAGGAGACGAAGGAATAGGTCTATGTATTTGTTGTTGTTGCTGCTGTTGTGGATGGGGTAAATGTGTAGTTGGAACAAGGTTTACAGGAACTCCGATTGCATCATCACTAGTATAAAACTCCGGAAATGGAGCATCTATATCTTTAATCACAATCTCAGGTGATTTGCTACCCAATGAAAACTTGACAACTTGTAACCCATTCAAATATTCAGGGAGTTCGATGGACTCCAGTTTGCCGTTAAGAAACTCCAACAACTGACGGTTGATAGAGTCATCCTGTGAGATTGAGTTCCAATTTATATCGAATGACATAATTGATGAGTCTTTAAAGTAATATGATACGATATGCAGAAGAAAACAAGTGCTTAAACTGATTAAAGTATCCCCATTTTTACTGTTCAATGAATTGAATGTCTTCAGAAAAAGATGCCTTTTTTTCTGTTATTTGATTTCTAACGATTTAACCTTTACACCGCCTTACAAAACCCCAAACAAAAATTTAAAAACAAATATAAATGGCGTTTAATGTTTTGTTTGCTTTATGGTGTGACTTGGGCAATTCGGAAGGCCCTAGTTTTGACTACAATTTGAGCTCCATTTCTATTATTTAAACCACCGAAATACCTTCTAAATTCCAACAACTTGAATCAATTACAAGCCAAAACACAAACCAATTCAAACCAACAATCAATAATAAACAACAAACAATGATACAATCTCAATTAAAACTGGCTACCAGAAACCCAATAGTTTTGAACCGTTTCCAGTCAACTAAATCAGCAGCTTCCTCAAGCAAGTCTAAAAATGGTACCGCAATTTTGTTCATGAACATGGGTGGACCTTCAACAGTTCCCGAAACTTATGATTTCTTACTAAGATTATTCTCCGATGGTGATTTAATACCTTTTGGTAGATTTCAAAATATACTTGCCAGATTTATTGCTGCAAGAAGAACACCTAAAATAGAGAAGAACTACCAAGATATTGGTGGTGGATCACCAATCAGAAAATGGTCAGAATACCAATGTAACAAAGTTTGTGAAAAACTGGATCAAATATCACCAAACACAGCCCCACATCATCCTTACGTTGCTTTCAGATATGCTCAACCTTTAACTGAAGGAACTTACCAAAAAATGCTGGATGACGGTGTCACAAGAGCCGTTGCCTTTTCTCAATACCCACAATTCAGTTATTCAACATCTGCATCATCGATCAATGACCTATACAGAACGTCAAAACGAATCGACAAAAAAGCGCAAATAGAATGGTCCGTTATTGATAGATGGCCAAAACATTTCAGTCTGGTGGATACTTTTGCCAAGCACATTAACGAATCTTTACTAACTTACCCAGCTGAAGTTAGAGATCAAGTTGTCATTTTATTTAGTGCTCATTCTTTACCAATGGAAATTATTAATAGAGGTGATTCATACCCTGCTGAAGTTGCTTCAACGGTGTATGCAGTGATGGAGAAATTAAACTTTAAAAATCCTTATAGATTGTCATGGCAATCTCAGGTTGGTCCAAAAGCTTGGCTAGGTGCCCAAACCGATTTCATTACCAAAAAATTAGTCAACGAAGTCTCTGGATCAGATGTTCCAGGTGTGGTCATTGTCCCTGTTGCATTCACTTCGGATCATATTGAAACATTACATGAAATTGATATTGAATTGAAAGAAGAGTTAGAAAATCCTGATAAAATGATCAGATGTGAATCTTTGAATGGTGATCCTCTTTTCCATGATGGTTTGGCATATTTAGTCAAGGACCATTTGGAATCTGGTGAGTTGTATTCAAAGCAACTACCGTTGGATTATATTTTGGGAAATGTCACTACAACTGATACTTTCAAACATCCTTCAGAGTTTTTCGGTAAGAGAGAGCCAATTGAATAAACATTTATCTTGTACATACAATACATACCAACATACCCCCCTCCCCCTCTCTCCCCATTGTATATTGGACTATTTTCCATCATAATTTTGATCATAGACTCACCTTTAAATAGGGTTTTTTTTCTTTTAATTCATAACTTTTTTTTTACAAAATTCAACAAAAGATAACAATAATATACAAAACGAGAAAAAAAATCACCCGAACACACACTATGCAAAATTTACTCGATTTGCTCAGGTCTCTTGAAACCTTCTTCAATAGTTTTCAAAATCTCATCGTAAAGTTTAGTTTTTGCGGATTCCTTATCCTTTCTAGAAGCAGCAGTAGAGTCCTGTTTTGGAATCAACTCTCTAATAACATACACGATATCGTTCCATTTATCCTCGTTATCAATCTTTTGTAATCTTTGATACAGTTTACTAACCAACTGTTGTTTATGTCTATCTTTATCAACAAATGGAACAACAAATCTGATGATCTCTTTGAATGACTTTCTGGGCAAGCTTTGATCGTTTGATAATCCACTGAACATATCCAAAAACCCATTGTAAATCGCATTGTCTTTAGTAGCCAATTCTGTAAAGAATAACTTACACATATCAACAATACTTTTATCTTCATTAACGTACAACTTAGCCATCTCTGCCAATTGACCTTTCACTTTAACCTGACCCGCTAAAATTAAAAACGTAACAGTCATCAAACAAGTTCTTTGGACCATAGTATCACTGTCTTGTAACCCACTATACAAGTAGTCTTTGTTGGTATCGATAATGTTGTTGAAGCAAACAGCCATGTCACCAAGTCCTAACACAGCATTACTCTTCACAATTGCATCAGTGGCTGTCTCCATAATGTTCAAATAAATATTCAAATTTTCTTCACAGAACCTTGGGGAAATACACATCAATTTGGATAAACATAAAACAGCCTGTCTTTGTAAACCCTCATCGTTATACTCTTTTGGTTTCAAAACAATTTCTTTCACTATTGGGATAAACCTTGCCAACATACCATTCTCACTGTATAGCAATTCTTTTTCTTTGATAACTTGAACAGCATCAACAAATTCATCCTCGTTGGTGCCGCCAATCATATCCAATTCACTTTCTTGTTCATTCTTTTTGTTTTCAGCAGCAATCTTTTTTTTCTTGAATTCGGCTTCACATTTCTCCAAATGCACGATTGTTTTCAAACCAATGTGACCAATTAGAAACAAGAGTTGTGACAACGAAATAACTCTGTTTTCTTTATTAGATTTTTCAGCAGAAAACACACTCAAAGCTTTAGCTTTTAATACATCAGTAGCAATAACATCAGGATGGGGTAAAACTGTATAAATGGAATTCAAGGCCTGCTCAGCCATACTGAACCACTCACCATCAGCCGAATATTTTAATAGCAGTGAAGATAACCTTTCTTTGGCTTCATCTTCTTTGGAAATCTTGAACGTTAAATCAGTTTTTTCAGGAACTACCCTTCTCAATGCGACGCAAGCATACCTTGTTAAGATCCAATCGGTACTATCAGGACCCAAGCCAACATCAAGAATTAAATCTAAACCTTTCAAAGAAATCTCATTATTGGCCGAAGCCAACATACCCAACACAATAATAGCACCCCTTTTCTGTTTTCTAGAACCATCTTCTTTATTGAAATACTGCCATAAGACCCTAATAACCATATCATTGATATATTGCCCTTGATACAACTCACAGAGCAATTTTTCTAAGGATGCTAAGTCCGCCATTGATGAATTGTAAGTCAATTTGATCATATTGGATGCAATATGATTTGCTCTGAAAGCAGGACTGGATCCATCGGGAGCATTCAGATACAAAGTTTGGTAACATTCAATCAAATTATTGACAACTTGGTTACCTTCTTCATTACTACCTTTCATCCAAACTAAATGTAGCATACGTCTGATACCATCGTTGGCATTTTCAATACCATAAGCATCACATAAAACAAAAAAGCTCATCGCATCAACAACTTCGTTTTTAGATTTAGAGTATAGTAATTCACAAGATAAATTAGCAGCACGATGGATTAATTTAACGAAATGAACGGCATCTTTGTAAAAACGGTAAGTTAACGATAATTTGTTGATCAACGCCGGATCACCCATGTTATTCATCAAATTGGATGCAATATCATCAATTGATTCTGATCTGACTTTTGATGTATTTGCAGATTTGCTAGTTTGCTCTTCTTCTTCATTTTCATCATCATCAGAGTCCATATCCATAGCATCTTCATTATTAGCTGGAGTACCATTCAGTCTATCACCATCACCCTCTTCATATTGATCATTATGTTCACTCAAACCATTGCCATCGTCGTCACTATCATTTTCATCTGCAAAAAGTTCTGGCTGTAATTCTTTCAACTTAACATCGACTGCATCCAATCTACCTTTCCAAATCGACAGCTGTAATCTAGAACCATCTTCTGGATGCATTGTACCATATGGATGATTCAAAATCAATGATGTTAATAGCTTAATTGCATTTCTTCTGACAATACCAGATTTATCATCGAAATGTCTAACTGCCAGTTTAGACCATCTCAACCGTCTATTAACGAATTTGATCCGCATTTCACTCAATTTAGTTAAACCTTGAATAGCTCTTGATCTAACATATGGGTTGATATCTAAGAATCTTTCCTCTAACAATTCGATATAACTATCAGCCTGTTCTCTATATTCGTCCAATTCTTCTTGTGAATGTGCCAAACTGGTGATAATGTTACCAACAACTTCAACAACGGAACATCTCAAAGTAAAAGAATTACTATCTAACAATCGTGCGATCAAGGTCATTTGTCTCATGGCGAGTTTTGGATTTAATTCAGATAGTTTGGTAATGAACATACCAATTGCTTTAGGGCCCTTTGAATCAGTATCGTTGAATTCTCTTTCACTAACATCTTTCAAAACAGCATCGGTTAATTGTGAGTAATCGAAACGTTCTCGTATAATGTTCAAAAGTTCAGCCATAACAGTGCTTGAATGGGTAAAGTACGTTAGGTGTTGTAAAATGGCATTTTGAGTATGGGACGCTTGACCGTGTTTTTTAACCGCCAAACCAGTGACCATGAAACAACGACTTTTAACTTCAGGAACTTTAACACGATCAGGGTTTTCCAACAATGCATTGATCGGTTTCAAGAATGCAGTACCAACAAACAGGTTTCTTTCTGGTGATGTTTGAAAAATGAGTGATAAATCAAGCTTTAGCAATTTGTAAATGGCTTCTAATAATTCTACAATTAAACTGTTTGTCTTTTTAATCTGTTGTTTTTCATCCTCTCTCTTTGATATAGCTTCCTCTTTACCAAAATAAAACAATAAAACGTGTATCAAATAAGCGTATAATTCAAGGATTTTCTTATGGGTTGGGTATAGATCAGCAGCAGCGTTTGAAAGAACAAGGGTTGTTTGATCAGCTTGATGGGCAAGTGAACCTGCCACTAAATTTGATAATTGATGCCTAATCTTAAGCGGCAAACTTGGATAACAATGAACCAAAGTGACTAATGGATCCCAATATTCTGGTCTTAGTACTGATTCAATTCTGATTGCCAATTCATCGGTTAAGTCAGCCAAACTATCCGCTGGATCAAGACGTTCGTCCCACTCAAATGAGTCGTACTCGTCTGGTAAAGAAGTTAGTGCTTCAGATAGGTTAAAGTCCACTTCCATAAGTATTGTAGTATAATGGTGACTCTAGTGATTATTGATGCAAATGTGTACCTAATGGAGGATAATTAGCTGACTAGTTGTTGCAGTTGTTTCAGTTGAATGTATGTTTTGTTTTGTTTTGAATCAATTTGTCTTCGTTTCGTGTTTTTTTTTTTTCTTTCCCAAATCGCACAGCCTTGAACATTAATGGCTTTTTCGTTTTATTTGGATCTTTTATCAAGAAAACAACTCTTTTTCAGAGGATATCAGAGCTTTACCAAGACAAGAGTATATATGAGATATTTATATAATCTAAAAACATACTATGTCAGACAGAAAGAACATCAACAAATACTACCCGCCAGATTTTGACCCTTCCAAGATCAAAAAGTCCAAAAGGGCCAAAAGAACAGGACCAGCGTCATGGCCAACTGTGAGATTGATGATTCCATTCTCAATGAAATGCTCAAACTGTAGTGAATATATTTCTAAGTCTAAAAAATTCAATGCAAAAAAAGAATCAACTACCGAATCGTACTTAGGTATCAAAATCATACGATTTCATTTTAAATGTCCCAAATGCTACAACGACTTGGTTTTCAAGACCGATCCGATAAATGGGGATTTTTTGTGTGTTTCCGGATGTAAGAAAATTTTTGATAGATCCAACACAGACAAAAAGCAAACTGAAGATATGGATACCATATTGTCAAGGTTGGAAGAAGAAGATAGAATTGAACAATTTGCTAAAGAAAATGGTAAAAAGTCGGTCTCCAGCGACAAGGGAGAGACAGCCATTGAACAACTAGAGAGAAGATTGATCGAGCAACAAAAAGAACAAGCAATGATCGAGGAAATTGACGAGTTGCAGCAAAGGAATAAAAAATTGGAGAATAATAAGGACCAAGTGCACGTACTTATAGAAACTGAAGAGCAAAGAGATGAAAGGGAGGCAAGGGAGGCATTTTCATCTCATTTGAAAAGGTCTGTTCCTGATATTGAAAGTGGAGAAGACGAAGAAGAAGAAGAAGAAAAAATTGCTCAACAATATGACTTTAAAAACAGGGATGATTCTGTTGCTATTGGGGACGAGCAACATTTGAACGGCGTTGGGCTGCTTGGTGGCTATGGTTCATCAAGCGATGAAGATAACGATGACGATGATTTTGATAACAAACCTGTAAAGCAAATTACTTTGAAGAGAAAGAACAATAATTTGGGTATATCGATAAAGAAGAAACCAAAGAATTAATATATAGTCCTTTTTGATTACTCATATGTACTATTATTTAGCTAATGAACGAATTTGAATATTAATGATAGATTGTAGAAATACGTACTGTAAACGTAAATTATATTATACAAAAAAGGTAACCAACATAACATATAAATAAATATCCTCATAAAATGAGAAAACAAACAAAAAAAGCATAACAGATTTAACCCAATATAGAAAATCCTAGAATAAACCCACAACAGCTAATCTCTCATCTTTGCGTAACCTTTCACAATAGTATTATTAACACCTATTCTTCTGTTTTCAATAGCTATCATCAAATCCCTTAAAACTACACCACTTTCCTCTCTTGCTTCTCTATATCTAATACCGTTATCACCTCTAGCACTAATTGCGTTGTTCTTACTGGAGGTTTGCATCCATGAATACTTTTTCTTCTTCGACCCACTCATCATCATAGAGGCCGTCAAATTAGTTTGTTTATGTTCAGCCACCATATCCTCCTCTTTTTTTTCCTCTTCCAAGCCTAAGGCAATTCTTCTCTTTACTCTTTTCTCTTCGCGTTCCTTTTGTTTGGTAGCTATATCTTTCAAAGCTTTTGAAATCTCTGATTTGGAATTTGAGATGTTTTGCTTCTGCTTGGTCTTCACCGATCTGCGACGATGCCTTGATATTATTACTGAATCAGACACAATATTAGTCATATAGGTTTCACATGCCGATGACATTAAGTTTATGAGGTCATTGTCAAATTCCAATTCTTTCAAACCTTGCTCTTCCATAGTTTTCTTCATAAACCAAGCCAACTGTTGAGATTTTAAGAAATTGTTCGGTTCAATTTGTCTTTTGGAAACAGTCAAACCAGCAACCATCGCTTCTTCTTCAGCTCTGATATTGACACCAGCTGCTGCAACTGCATCTGTTAGCTCCTCTGGGTTTTGATTGCTTAAAGCTGCTTTCTTTGTTGGTGGTTCTTGTTTCTTTGCCAGTTGTTGTTTGGATAGATTAATGGATGACTTACTACTCTTTAAAGTCGAGCCCGTTGGAATTGCTGCTGTGCTAGGAGTATTGACTGTGTTTGTAGTAACCTTACTTGTTGTGCCTATAGGCTGACCCTCCCCCGGAGTACTCACTAAACTATTGTGATCAGCTCCGTTCTGGAAACTACTGAAGTTTGGTGTTGCCAAATTTGAAGTATCAAATTGTGGAGTATTCAAATTTGAATTTAAATTAAACTCAGCAGGTGAGCTAATTGCAGATGGAGTTGCAAGACCATTGACACCACCGGTTGTTACTATACCACTTATTGGTGTACCAAAATGATCCATGGTGTTGGTATTATCAGTTGGAACGGTGGCGATTTTGGGCCTCTTGAGATCCGCCATATGATCCGCCGTTTCAAATGACCTTTTATTGTTGTCGTTTAACTGATCGGCCATTGATAATAATGTATTAGCTCCTTAAAGGTGGGTGCTAATCTTGGTATATAGTGTCTCTTTGAAGACGAGTTGGCAGGGTAGGGTGCCTTGTATACTTAGTTAATCCGATTATTTCGACTAGCGTCCGTTTGTATTCTCAATATTTGGTCCCCAAACTACCGGCGCGTCGACTATGCTTTATTTGGACTTTACCCGGCCGCCAAAAAATATTTTCAGAATAAATTTTATTGTGTGAAAAATTATACTTGGTTATCTTACTTCTAACTACTTTTAGCTACCTCGGTTCTTCAATTTACACAACTCCAAATAACATATAATTACTTAAATAAAAAATCAACAACCGCAATGTCATCAAACCCAAAGATCAAGACATTCCAAGGCCATCAAAACTTCAGACTCAGACTGATTCTATCAACTTTATCCGGTAAACCAATCAAAATTGAAAAGATTAGATCTAACGATCTAAATCCTGGTTTAAAAGACTACGAAATCTCTTTCCTAAGACTTTTAGAAAATGTTACAAACGGGTCTGTCATGGAAATCTCATATACTGGTACAACAGTGATATACAGGCCCGGATTAATCATCGGCGGTAATCTCACGCATACCTGCCCTCCAACAAGTACATGCGGGTACTTTATCGTACCAATGCTATACTTGGCTCCATTCTCCAAAAAAAAGTTTTCCATTATATTCAAAGGCTTAACTGCATCAAAAAAAGATCCAGGTTTAGAGTTCATCAAATGGGGTTTAATACCAGTGATGGAAAAATTTGGTATTCGTGAAGTTGAATTACACATCCTAAAGAGAGGTTCACCACCATTAGGCGGTGGAGAAGCTCACTTAATAGTTAATTCCTTGATCCCACAACCTGTCACCATGCACGTTTTAGACTATCAAAAGATAAGTGCAATTAGAGGTGTTGCTTACTGTACAAGAGTGTCACCATCCGTCGTTAATAGATTGGTGGATTCAGCTAGAACTGTGTTGAAAGCTACAGGATGTGACGTTAACATCACAACAGATGTTTGGAGAGGTGAAAATTCGGGTAAATCTCCAGGTTTTGGATTAACTTTATTCACTGAATCCAAAAAAATTCAGTTCAGGTACGTTGTTGAGGATATCGGGTTGGCTGGCGAAACTCCTGAAGATGTTGGTGAAAAAGTTGCCTATAATCTATTGGAACAGATTAATGATGGTGGCTGTTTAGGTAGAAACCAATTGAACTTGGCGTTTGTTTATATGGTTATCGGCAAAGAAGACATTGGAAGATTGATAATAAACAAGAAACAAATGGATGAAGATTTAGTGCTGTTGTTGAGGGATATTAAGGATATCTTTGACACCGAATTCTATTTCAAAGAATGTGACGAATACGAAAATTCATTGATAGCTACTGTTAAAGGTGTTGGTTTCACAAACGCTTCTAAAAAGATTGCTTAGTTTAAGTCAAGGAAGTATTTTTTTCAAAATTATCAATATATTACATGCGTCGTTATAGAAAGGAAAGAAAAGTGTACATTAGAACAAATAGCATTACTATTAATGATTTTTTTGAATAAGATGGATATGTTAACAGTTTATTTCAATGGCATGTCTTGTAGATCACCAAATAACCTTTGTAAAATATCTTGATGTAACTCTCCGTATTTAACTCTTTCCATGAACCAATCTTGGAAACTTTCACAAACTAAATATTTTGTCTTTTGAAATAACTTAAATTCGTTAAAAAAAGTTGATTTTATGAGTATGATCCTGGTAATCAATGAATTCAACTCTTCCAAAGATTGTATCAAAATAGAGATCAACTTATCAACCTCTGATCCCCTGATATCAGACTTGATCTTAATTTGAAATAACCGTTCATTTGTTCTTGTAATTCTGTTCAATAGTGTATGTATTTGCTTTTCAGCAATGTTTTTATAGTTGATCAATCTTTCAATCAAGAAATGTAAAGAAGTGAGATAATCTTGGAACCGTTTGAAACTTTCCAAAATTTCAGAATTCATCAGATTCAATTCATCGTCTTTCAAACGTTTTCCATCCGTGAAATATTTGATGACTTGTTTCAAAATAGTATTGATAATAGATAAATTTTCATCTTCAGGTTGAGCACTGCCTCTTCTTGTATCAACCAAATTGTCCAATCCGTAGACAGACTCACTTGTTTGTATAAACTGATTCAAGTAAAGAGAAAATCTTTGACTATCCAATGACAAAGCCATTTCTCTTTTCTCAATTCTTTCCACCAAAATGCACAATTTAGACCAAATATCGGCAAATTTGGTCAAGTTGGTATTGCTTGCATATAGATTTTCCCAAAAATCCAATTTCTTGTAATAAATCGGACTCTCGTTCCATATTTGTGTAATATTGTTGATTATCGAATCGTTCTTTGGCTGATGATGAGAACCTGTTTGCTCATCTTCTTCGATGTCAGACTCAACATCTTTCAAGCCTTTTAAAACTTGTTCCAAGTTTATTCTAAACCTTCTTGGTAAGTTAACTCTAACACCGTCAAATTCATCTGTGATTTCAATGTTTGCAAATTTTTTCCAATTAGAGAAATCGTTAGGCACTGTTAAAAACATAATAACCAAATTCTCTTTAGATAAAATTGGATGCTTGTTCAATTGATACAAAAATCTTTGCAAACCTCTTCTTCTCTTTTGTAAAAAAATCGAATCGTTAGATGATGCTACTACGTATGGTGAATTTCTGATGTCAGTATTTTTAAAGTTTCTGAAAATGCAAAAAAAAGAATTGGAGTTCTTTTGTACTTACAGGCAAACTTCTTTGGAGGTAATTCAGGGATTAGTCTAAATGGATATTTTTTCCATAAAACTTCCAACAACCAGGCAAAATCGCTGTATCTTCTGATAACTTTAGTTTCTGAACCATTTGGCTTGTTATCATTTTGGTAGTATTCATTAGGAAATTTGATGTTGTGAGTGACTAAGTAGTTGGTATGCTTGAAAACCAACCCCTCCTTCTCTGGAATCTCCTTAACTTTAATGATGGACTTATCGTCACTGTTGTGATAAGATAGTGGGTTAAAAGAATGCAGCAATTCGTCAGACCAAATGGTGGATTCCAGTGGCCTTGTATCGTCTTCATCTTCATCGTGTGTATCGTCATAGTATTGGTCCTCTCGTAGGCTGTCGTTGTCGTCAGTGTTCTTGATCTTGATCTTGTTCTTGCTAATAGCCAATGGATCGCTTGTTGGTACTTTCGCTGTTTCATCGGTATCATTGGTGTTGGAGCCGGATAAGTTCACGACCTGTGAATTAGCCAATGATTTATTAACTGATAGGGATGAGAAATGTGTTGATAGAATGTCGTTTGAATTGTATTCGTTCCAGTTGTTGTCCTGCAAAACTGATGATTGCATGTTGTTGTTAGGTTGCCTTGAGGATGGCAGAGCCCAAGGATCATCTTCGTTTAAAAGTGGATCGTGGCCAGAGCTGAATATACTGTCTGACATTTTAGAATTGAGATGTTATCTGGTGGATTTACTGCGATTGAGATATATATACGTCATATATATGAAGAAGAGAAGCGAAGCAGATAAACGTATCAAAATAAGAACGGGTCCAGTTTTAAAGCCGTTACTTGTTTTCGCAAATGGTTTCAAATTTGTTGAGGACACGAAACTTTGTTTCTCTCCAACCAGTTAAATCATAGTTGACCACTTCAATTTGATCCAGTGCTTACTCTTCTTAACACACTTTATACATCATCCTATATGGTTGAACCTACACGACGTCAATAATGTCAACACCAATACCAACTAATCTGTCAACTGTGCGGCTGAGTTCCTTAAACCCTTCAACTCCTTCTACAACAGACCCAAACCAACAATCTCAACTACTGTCCACTTCCAATTCAAGACAACATTACAACAACGAAAACACTTTTATATACCAAGAACTATTAAAATTCGAATCCGAACTACAAAATTTAATAACTTCAATCCAACAATATGAACCAAACCCTGAAATTTGTGCCAAATTAGTGTCTTCAATGGACACAATCAACAACGAGTTGGATCAATTGGAAATTTTACATGATTTGAAGATGAATCAAATACTGAAACAAAACAGTGAAAATATACAATTGGACAATAATTTGAGAACGATATTGATGACTTTGAACGATTGTAGAAAAGAGTTAAACGAGCTACCGAAACTTTCAATCGAAGAAGAGATTCAATTGAAAAAGAAAAAGAATTACGTTCAATCATATTCAGACACAATCACCACAAAGCAACCAAACTTGGAAGCAACCAAACAGTTACTTACATATGCAATGAAACTAGCCAAATTCTCCAAGATTCCACGAACGTTTGATGGATTCTTAATGCCTAATAATTTCATTTGGCCTGGCGATGATAACATGAGAAAAGGTATGCTTGCCACAGCGTCCATGATGGCTGAGAAGATTATAAAGAACGAAAATGGCGAAGATGAGGTTGCTTTAAAAACCAATGACGACCTGGTAATGCAGGACACTGATGCTAACGAAAACGGTGATGAAGATGAAGAAGAAGAGGATGAACTTATCCCTCAAAGAAACGAAAGCTCCGTTAGTACAACAGCAAAATCCGAGAAGAAAGATGCTGCTTCTATCATGGCTGATCTTGATTTGTTTGATGAATCCGATGACGATGATGAGTGATACACTAATCTTTTTATGTAATCATACAATAAACCTTATGTTAAAATAAAGAAAACCATAATTTCATTAAATGCAGTAAGTACACTATAAAAGCTGGGGAAAAAGCAATGAGTTACGCAGATATATAAATGACAATTTTATAGTAATATTTACCATCTACGTAGAAAGAATCAGTAAAAAGTGAAGCACATCTATTCAGACTTCGTCTCTTTCCTAGTATCATTTTTGAGATCGTCAATCTTTTTGACGTAATACTTGACATCATTTTCGAGTTCGTTCAGTGCTTGTTCAATAGCAGCAATTTCATTTTGATCAATGGCAGATGTATCTTTAGAGTTAACTTTAATCCAATCATCAAACTCCTTCGTCAACTTATCGTAATTGTGTTTGATTTCAACTAGATCAGGAACAGCCATGTTTTGTTCTTCCAATTCTTCTTGGTTATCAAAGTCAGGTAATTTCTTGAAAGCTTCTATTAAATCAGTAGCAGAACCCATATGATCCTTCAATTGGGCCAATGAACTTGGTGGTAATGATGATGACGGAGATAAAGATGATTTCTTTTCAATTGGTTGCAAATGGTATTTAGCCAATGTTTTAGAGAATTGTTTACCATACGGTAAATCGAAGAATAACATGATAAGAATACAGGAAATGTGAACCCAGAAATATTGTGCTTTCCAAATCAAGAAAGACGGTTTGAATTCCAACAAGACAAAAGGCTGAACAGTATAACCAAAGGCAGCTTGGGTAACCAACCAACAAACAATATCGTACAAAAACTTATAATTGGAAACGTTGGAGTTATCTTTAGTAGCAAAAAATGGTCTGAAATTTCTTCGAAAAATCTTACCAACTGATTGCATAAAAGCACCAATGATAAAAGTCATGTAATAACCAGGCATAGTTCCATGCCAGAAAGCTGATGTAAAGAAAGTAATAAACGTTGGAATCATACCGGATTTCAATTTCCCTGTTACCTTATCTCTTTTACCAGTTCTCAAATAGATAAAATTCTTCAACCACTTGTTGGTGTTCATATTCCAAGCTTCTAAACAATCATGAACGTTTTGACCAGTTTCAAACTTGTATGGGTCAATATTTTGAACTCTGTTCCAGTACAATTTATCCTTTTTGGCATCGTAACCGTTATAACCTAACCCTGCCAAGATACATCCAGCTTCACTAATCACCCAAGCGGTGTAGTATTTTAATCTAAACACAAATCCAAGTAAATACAAGTATACGACTCTGTATAAAAAGCTTTTATTCTTGTTGAATTCATCACTTGTAGCGACTTCGGTGGTGATCTTGGATTGTGCAAACATTAATAAAACAGCCCACAAAATGCCTTGAACAACTTTTCGAAATGCAACTCTACCACTTTTTGGAATTTTTCTTTTCCGTCTTCTACCTGGTTTCTTAGAATCTGGAACATCATCAAAGATGTCAGTCAAGATGAATTTTTCATAATCTGAATAATCAAACGATGGACCAGTCACTAATGAAGCATAAAAGAAAACATACCCCATAAACGAAGTGAAATCTGGATGTGTTAAAATAGCTCTTGATTTTTGGTAGGTGTTCAATTCAGAGTTAAATTTCGCTGGATTCTTGTGATACAATTGACCATCACTATAAGACCAACCAAAAGAACTCAACTTCATGACTAACACCATTTGTGCACCGGTTATATCAATGACAGAAGAATCATAATCCGTAACAAAGAATTGTGCTTGAACATGGTTGACAGCCAAAAATAACATCAATGATATCAAATTCACCCATGGCATCAATTTAGAACGATAGTACTTGGTGACGATGTACGTGAAGATCGCATTGAATAACAACACAAAAAACCCACTATAAATTTCTAAAATAAAGAATATATAAATTGCACTAACTGATATAATGTAAAAGTTTTTGAGTGTATGCTTATGATCTGGTAACCTTTTGAATATGGCACTGATTGGGAATGAAAGGAATAGGCAAGTTAAAGTCTTACAAGAACCTTGATCTAGGCCTGAGTATTGGGACAGTAAACTAACCAATATTTGGAAAGGGTTAGACAACATACTGATAATATGTGACAAAAAAACAGAATTGTGATCTATTCTAGCCCTTGTCGAGTGTACTTTTTGTTGTAATCTAAACGTAAAAAAGAACAAAACTGGAATATTGATGTTTTTTTTTAGATTTATGTTTATTTCTAGTAGTTTTTATCGAACGCACGTGACCGGACAGCTCTCGCCTTGAAAAAAAACCATTTGTGGAAGTTACTTGAAGACTAAAGGATGTTTTGCTCTTTGTTTGTTTGTTAAAACAGACAAAACAGGAATGATTAGAACAAGACCACTAATAAACAGCACACGACAACTGGGGCAGTTTCATTACTCAAGTTTCAAGAAAGTGAGCACACTTTTTGACGTCAAAGGTAGTTCCGAAACTGATGACTGGGTCCAATCGTATACCGTCCACAAAAAATTTAACCATTCACAGCAGTTCATTTACCAATTGATATCAGACGTTGAAAAATACCATGAATTTATTCCGTACTGTGCTGATTCATTTATCAAAGAAAGAGATGACAAAAACCAACCAACACTGGCTGGGTTAAGGGTTGGATATAAAGCATTCAATGAAGAATTCTCATGTGATATGGAATGCGAGAAACCAAACTTAATTGTGGCTAAATCGATTACACATTCCTTGTTTCGATCACTATACACTGAATGGACAATTGAACCTATTGATGATAAAAGGTGTAAAGCTCAGTTGAAATTGCAATACGAATTTAATAATGAATTGTACCATAGAATCAGCGCCATGCTTGCAAAAACCATAGCTAGTTTGATGACCAAAGCATTTGAAAAAAGAGCTTATGAAGTTTCTAAAGCAAACCAATAAATCTTGAATTTAGATCTGAATTTTCACAATATGTAACTTTTAAGTAGATAAGTAGAGATTACGTACTAAATAATGAAATAAGAAAAATAAACAACTCACGAAATATAAGTTTTTTTTTTATAACAACCAAACAGTGCTAATATAAACAAACTAATACTCCGACAAACTAGTAAATGAAACAAGCAGAGAAATTTCATAAGTTAAATTTCATTAAGAAAAGACATCACTGTATCAGTTGCATTCTCAGCAGCACCGTCTGTTGATCCTTCACCCAAATTATGGACACCTCCTTTAACAACTTTACTCAATGGAGACCAGTACTTCACATCGGTAGCTTTTTGGAACTTTTCAACCAGACGAGAACTATCTGCATCTTTTGGAACAAATTCATCTGATCCGCTGTATAGAACTAACAATGGCTTATCAACTTTACCGAACGTTTTAGCAAAATCATCGCTTGTTAAATCCTGGGAAAAGAAATCATCATCTCCTCTTTCTGAAGCTAATGAGTACCATCTATATGCATTAATTGGTACACCAAAAAATGAATCTGAACATTTTTTGGGCATAAAATCTTTTTCATTCCCAGAATCTATTAAATTTTTAGCATACGTAATCGAATCTTGATACATTTCATCAGTCATAAACATCTTCATTGCATCCCTATCAGAAACTGAAGCTTGCAAGATACCAAAATCAACAGCAGGATAATCCAATTCAAGAAACTTGGATAAATAAAACAGAGTGTTTTGACAACCTGTAGAATGACCCATTAGTCCCACGTTCTTTCTTGATCCACATGGAGTTTCGGAAGATTTTAAATATTCAACTAATTTTGATATCTCTTTGGCATCTCTCATCAACGAACCTGTTCCCCAACCAGTGTACGAACTCATCATTTGAATTTGAATAACCGACCAACCAATTGAATTCAATTTAGAAGACAGTAATGGGATATAAGGAACTGTCAAAAATCCATCTCCAAGACCACCAATAAAGATAAGAACATTTTCAGATTGTAAGGATCCATATTCGAAAGCAAATAGTCTTCTTTCTGGAAAATATTGGAATAGTCTACCTGGCGCTGGTTCTAATGACATAATTTTATAGGATTTTGATTTTTATACGATATTCTATCGATTTACTGATTTGAATCGATTAGAAAAAATAAACAGGTTGCTATCAGTAAAAATGAGTGTTAACTTGGAGACTTAAACAAATGTCAAGGCTGTGTACAATGTTTGTTCTTAATTTATTATTTCCACCATGAGAATAAATAGTTTGTCATTTCTATAATCTATACTTACTTTGCAGCTCTTTGCAGATACGATACATGTTTGACTTAGGGTTGAGCTGCTGACTTATTCTGTTTGAAACATCAATAAATTCTTGACACCAAAGCAGTATCTAGACAGGGTATAATGACGCTATTTTATTCAAAAATTGTTGTATTTAACCTAGTGTATATCTGATCTGTGTGTAGGGGTATGTAGACAAAGTTTATACTAAAACTTATTCAAAGGATAACTGGCCAGACTCTTGTTATGAGCATTAGTTCAAGGCTAATGCCCGTTGTGGATGGCTGGGGCGAGAAACTGTCTAATATCTAAAACCGTGAGTATTTATGTTTTATGCTTTTGTGTTGTTACTACAGGACCAATAGCTATAACCAGTCATTCACATATGCCATTGACAGTATAACACCTTTAAAAATAATCTGATTGGCTGAAGGTATATTCCTTATCAATAAGGGGCAAGACAGAGATCTAGGTGGTACCATGCGTCCTGAGGTGGTTGGCTGTGCGAGTGGTTTTATAGTATAGACTTGTAGAATGGCTGTTTCCTCGAGATAAAAGATTGCAATTATAGGCGGTGTCCGTTCCTTATCTAAAAAAACTAACGGGATAATTTTGGGACTGGTGCGTTATGAGATTCTTGTGACTTTGATTACATAATCGTTTATTACTTAATCTTATATTTAATAGTATTTTTCTATATCTGGTTCTAAAAGAAGGGAGGAAAAAAGATGATTTCCTTAAAATGAAAAAATATATAATCATAAAAGATAACTATAGAATCGAATCACTATTTATATACTCACCTAGCTAGAACGTCCCATTCGTGGGCGCGGGTCCATAGTTAAAAATGAAGTGGGCGCGGGTTTTTTTCGGATCCGCGTCCACTTTTTCAGAAGTCCGCGTCCACTTTATTAAGCACTGTTTCTCTACAACCAGGACAGGTAACGATATATAAACAGGTGGGTCATGGAGCTCAGTCACTTAA